>QFDD01010634.1:0-10949 GCA_006871305.1 Vachellia collinsii
TCTTTTGGTATGTCTGAGACATATTAACTTATGATGAAAATATGGGAACATATATTTTTGAGAAAAGGTTTAATAATTATTCTAATTTTTGTTGTTGGTGATTTGTGGGCAAGTATTGTGCTCTAAATCACGTTGATACAGTGTTGGAGAATAAAGACTAGTGGGCTGGGTTATAACTCTGATGTTAAATTGTGCCCTTGGTCTTATGTGTGGATTTGTGGGCGATGTTGTGCCCTGGATCCTAAAGTGTTAATCTGAAATTTGTGATATAAAGTTTAAAAAAAAAAAAAACCCTGGTTATTTGTTTAATAATTGTTAATTAAGTTAAATGTCTTGTTTAGTAGAAAGGGTTATTTCATAACTCAAAGTGGTAGATTACATTAATATAAAGTTACCCGTGTAAGTGGATCCCACAATTATTTTTAACTCATGGTCAGTTTTTTTTAACACAATTACAGCCTCCCAAACTCCCATTTTCGATCAGGACTTGCAAAAATAGAGTGAGAAGGCGTCACTTCAAGAGGAGGAAGAAGGAGAAGTGGAATCAAGCCAAACTCAAGGTAAGAGCTCAATTCTTTTCATGAAATTGATCTACAAGCTCTTCTCTTCCTTTTGAATGGTGTAATTCTTGATACGGTGAAGTATTTGGGCTGCTGGAGATTTAGGTTTTAGAGAGAGAAAATCAAGAAGAGAGTGATTTAGATCAATCAAATGTTACCAAACAACTTCTTGTGCAATTTGCATCATTTTGGCATTTGGTTTGAAGTGATTTGAACTCATTGGATTTTTGGCTTCAAACTCTTGTCTTGGCTGCTGGGTGAAACTGACCATGCATGGGGATGGAAGTTTTTATGTTGTTAAATGATTGGAAAATGGTCTAGGAATGATTTTATGCATGCGTGGAATGATAGAAAGTTAAAACCACACTTGCTGAAATTTTCTGTGCATTTTCGGATTTCTACTGTTCATGAGAGAATGAGTGAGTTTTTGATGATTTTGATGCTTCCAATGGATTTAGAAGGCAAAATTGTATAGGGTAGAAGTGAGAAAGCAAATTTGGAAGCATTAGAATCAAAATTGAAAAAATTTAGAAGTATAAGGATTGAAATTGCTAAGATTGTGTTTTATGGACTTTTAGTTGTTATAATGCTTTGGAGATGACTTAATGTTGATGCTCAATGCATCATATTATATGTAGGAAGTCCAATTGCTAAGGGGAGAACTTGAAAAGCAAGAGGGAAGTGCAAGAATCACAAGGCAAAGTTAAGGAAGCAAGGTAGCAAAAACTACTAACCCTACACTAATGTTAGCATTGATGATTGTTTATGATTTGTGCCCTATTGTAAGTTAAATTGTTGATATTTGAATGTGTGATAGTATGACTTAACATGCCATGGTATTGTGAGAAATGTTTGAAAACATGAATATCACATATTCATACATCACTAACCAAATAATAAATGATGATTATGCATTTGGTGAGTGTGTTGGTGTTTTTGCTATGGAGATTTCTATGAAATCTCACCCTCCCACAATAACACCTTATAGGATAAAGTTCCAAGAACAAAGGCAAGGAACCACAAGAGTAAAGGTGGGTGATGTTCAAATGCAAGTGAATGCTTGTTCAAGTGGAATGTAGTTTCATCTTGTTTTTATGGATTTTGGAAAAATTGTATGTTAAACTTATGCACTATGAAACATGATATATGTGCTGT
The DNA here is from genome assembly GCA_006871305.1 of Vachellia collinsii. Classification (NCBI taxonomy): domain Eukaryota; kingdom Viridiplantae; phylum Streptophyta; class Magnoliopsida; order Fabales; family Fabaceae; genus Vachellia; species Vachellia collinsii. Next base: position 1,716 of record QFDD01010634.1, read on the forward strand.
GTAAATAGGCTAAGCATGCTCGATTATCATGTAAAAGTATTATATGTATTGATGAGAGGAATGTGAGCATACAACAAGTTTTAAAAGGGTCTAAAACCCTCAACAATGGCTAAACTTGAGTTGAAGGTAAAACAGGGCAAATGAGGTCCAAATAGTTTGAAATTTTGCAGACAAATACTACACATTCAAATCTTTAAAATGAGTCCAAGTTTGTCAAAATTGGATGTGTAGTCAGAAAGTTATGATTTTCCAAAGTTAAGGGGAAAAATCTGGAAAAATTGAAAATGACCATATGAACAGTGGATTTTCACGAACTAAACTGTATTAATTGGCCAATAATTTGGACAAATTGATATTTTTCCCCTGTAGGAAATTCAGTAAGCTTCATTTAGAGACTTGAACCACTTCAATTCGAATTTTCTAGAATTAGTTATAAATTTTCAAAGTTGACCCAAAAATCTGGAAATTTACTAGATGAATAGTAACTTTGATAAGTTTTTAAATTTTATTGTTTTGGCCACTTCCATGTATGGAAGATAGATAAGTGGTTCAATTCTGATCTCTAATGAGGTATTAAAAGAGTATAAATTGAGGTGTGACAGGTAGGGGAAAAATCAGAGGGAATCAAACATTTGTCTATACCTTTTAATTACGCACCCACAAGGGATCCAGAGATGTCGGCTTGTCACTTCTTGTCCCAGAAGTCCTTGGTGGAGGCGCGTGCACTGTAATTGGAAGAACCCATTCACATTATTCTCTTCCCTCAATCAGAAGAGAATGTTCATACCTGAGGTTCAGAAACCACATGGCTTAAAATACAATCATCAATGGCCGCTTAAAAATAAAATCAGTACGCAATTCAAAAGTTCTTGGAAATGCTTTTGAAACTAAGAATTCTATTATTAAACCCTTTTATCCCATTGCATGAAATACTGAAACAAAGGACAGGGCAGGCGTCTGTGTTTTTGGTTATGCATTATGATATCAACATATTATAATCATATGTTTCTATGAACATATAGTTAATACGCGATGGCTCAACATCACATGAACTCAGTGCCTACATTTAATGATGAACAATGGATCCAGCTATAGAGACAAGTGAACATAACTAGTTGCATGAAAATCTTAGCACTAGATGCATAAAGGAATAGAATTTTGTGATTAGGCCTAAAATAAAAAAAATAATAAATAAATAAATAAAAAGGCAAGGGTGAAATTTATACTTGGTCCAATCCAAATTCTTTGGAGTGGCATAAAATTCAAATCTAAGAACCCATTGCACAGACACACGAGGAGTGGAGAACGACATTGGACCATCCATGGGGATAGAGAAAAGAAAGCTTGTCTGCACCAAATCGGCAACAACTTCATAATGGTCACTCTGGACCTAGAAAAATATGTGAGAACAAATGTATCAAAAGCCGACGTCATTAGCATATGGACATGGAAAGAACTTAATGATGATATCGTGAATTAGCTCTTATCTTCCATTTTTCACAAAGGCATGACACAAGACACTAAATGAAATTTCATATTAAAAAGAAAAAAGACCTAAAAACTACTAAATTAATACCCATTTGGTCTTAAATATAAGACCCTATTTATAGTGTATAACAACATCTTATATTTAGGACTGGATGGAGTATTTCTATTGCAAAGGCAACAAAAAGAGACTTGTGCATTCTCAACAAAGACACCGGATGAACTTTCGACGTGAAGGTGGAAAAATGGGGCCGAGCCCCAACTCAGTGAACAAATCTCTCATCTAAGGCAACGAGAGCCTTCAAAACAATGCCAATTATTTTTAATAAAAAAAAAAGGTGCCAAAAAAACAAAACTTATGTACAAAATCTGACCTTCCTCCAGGAAATAATGAAATCCTCAAGTTTATGGGGTTATCCATCAACCACAGGAAATAAGCGGCACCAAGCATAAGAAATTTAAACAGTGCAATTTATCAGCTAAATTAGAGAAGCTATTTGCAGTCCATGTTCCCAAAAAAAATAAATACCTTTGTGATAGTAGGGGAATGCTTTCGAGAAGGGTGGACAAATCTCCGATTTATAGTTTCTGAAGTTTCTAGTGTTACTGAAATCTGCATAAGCATATAGAACAATGTTTTTAAAAAATGAAGCAAAACACCCAGTTCTGAATCATCACCACTAAAGAGTCAGTTTTAATCTCCACAGTTTGTAGAAAAACCTCGAGACATCTCCTAGCTCTCTGGTGAATATTGGAAAACAAAAACAAATGCAAAGAATTTACATGAAACAGAGTTAATGGCTGCTGCTTCTGGTGAAGTGGAAACTCCTGCATCTTCCACAGCAGAAAAAGGATTTCTGAACTTCTGTTGGTGACTTGGGGAAACAACTGACAATGACTTTTGAGGTGACAAGACATCTGTATGCAATAATAAATTGTTATTTGGCAAAGCAGACCTTCTGACTCAATGCAAGAGAAAAGGATGGCTCTCATCAAGGATACTTAGAAAAAAGAAAGTTTCAGTGTGTTCATGGACTAGATTTCATTCAAACTGATTAGCAGATGCTTATATAACTCACCAGCAGCAGAACCACAGAGAGTCGAGGAAGTGCCATTTGTGAAGATAAACTCATCCGGGATCCCTGCTTAAAGACCTTGCTGAAGAAGAACGCAATGATAGTGAACGTCCAAAGCTTCTGAGCAGATTATCTTTCACAGGGTTGTATGAGGATACGGAGGAGACTTCATCCCTTGAGCTGTCATATCCATCTTCTAAAGCATCATTAATATCATTTGCTCTAACCTGTTAAGAAGGGTTTTATTTTACATGATATCAATGAACAAAAAAGAGAAAGAATGCCCAATAATAAGACCTTCTGCACAAAAGAATATGCCTAAGCATGGCTTAAAAAAAAAAAAAACCAAAATGAGAGAAATTCAAAATCTCTTGAAAAAGATTTTCGTGCCTTATTACCAAAAAAAAAAAAGGAAAAAAGAATTTTCATGCAAAGACTGAATTACTTATCATTTTATTTACATTCCTTTAGATGAATGTTGATTTTCTTATATCCTATTGAATCCTATCTAAAACCAAGTTTATTAAGTCTCTCATTAAGTACTTTCACATGTTGTCCAAAAAGAAAATGATAAAATTATAAACTAATGGGAACTTTGAAAATAAGGGGTGCGCAAATGAGTATTAGGCTAAACCACAAGTATGTTTAATTTACGAATAGTAAATAGCACCAATAGCTTACCCAATCAGCATCTCCATCCATCATTTTCCAATATATATCCATTTGGACAGTAGTCGAGGGAACAAGTTCTGGAAACAATGAGTATGAGGATACATTGATTATAATGCTTTCCAGCAGATCATGAACAATATGGTATTGTAAACTATATTTAATTAAGAAAAAAGTACATTGTAATGAAGCAATCAACGTATTAGTGAAATCTAGCCCACTTGCGTGAGTACAAATACAAAATCCAATGATGCTAACCTCCACCGAAGTTAAAGGCTAATAAAATTTCATTCATCATCAACATCGTTGAATATGAATAAGTCCAAAAGGAACAAAATAAGTTATCAACTTTACACAATGCTACATAGCCTGCCCAAGTGAAGTCACAGTGCTGGGTGGTAGACAGAGGTTCAAAAAATGTACAGCACTGGTTCTAGGCTTCCTTTAGGGGTGAAGTTTTGCATTTTAGGCAACATTATACTTCTGAAATGTTTCCAATAAGTTTGGCAAGGATTAACGAAATTTGAATTTTTTTTTTTAATTTCCGTTTTTATTGGGATAGGTTTGGGCAAACTAGGGTTGTCAGCCACCTAGATATGTATACCTTCATTTCTTCACTAGTGATATGACAATTGCTGCACCTTGCTTTATTATTTCCATATGGCATCGAAACCTTCTCTAAATTATCTGGACCACGTTAAGATTTGGCTCAACAAAGGCCTACTAGGTAACACCATCAAATGGTCAATCAACCAACCATCCAGCCATTGCCACAGCCACTAAGAACCTTTCAGTATGTTTGTGATTCTCATTCATGTCTTTCCCAAAAGCCCCTTTGGTATATTTGAGAGCGTGTCACTACATCCCAATGGCTTTCTAAGATATATGTGACGGAGTGATGTAAGATAATCTACTTATCCAACATGGCCAATTATCTACTAGGATTTGTCAAAGACTCCCTCTATCCTAGTAGAAGTTAGATGTCAGAATCCACAAAAGTGTTCATTGAGTAGTGATCTGACGTGATTTGATCAAGAGTCAATGTGTGCTTTCTTTGAGAAATTGCTTCGCCCCATGGAATTTAGCTACCTCAATTCCAAAAAGTTATTTCAACTTGCCCAAATCCTTATCAACTAGGTGCTATTAAAACTGAGAGATTCAATTTTCATCATTTCCAATAATGATACCATCCTTATAAAGAACCAGATATATGGAAAGTTAACATCTTGATGCACTTGGAATAAAGAATGATCAGCCTCATTTCAAGTCATCCCAAAATGTAGCTAGATTTCCCAAAACAGACCTGTGGTGATTGTTTGAGCCAATGAATAAAACAGCATAGTTTACAAAGTAGACATAATCAAGGGAAGAGACAAAAGCAAAGGACCTTCTTCCATCAGTAAGCCACTGCTTTTCTGGTTCACCCATACTTGTAATGGAATACGCACTTCCTGCAAAAGCACAAGTACAACAAAATTACATAGAGATATCAACGAAACATAAAGGCTGACACAATAATCGGCACACATCTATTGTATAAACATGTAATTGTAGCATATAACATGCTATATTGGTCAACATTCCCCCAACAGCTTCAAATCAAAAGCAAGTGAAAGCAAACTTCCAGGGCTATGGAAAATGCCATTTTCCATCAAAATGACGGAAGGATCATTCCTGAGGGGGCACTATGGAAAATGCTGAGTTCCTGAGAATGATGTTTTTAAGATCATTTTTCCTTTAGTATTTTTACCGCGACAATTTCGCCTCAATAAATCAAAAACCCCTAACAACAAGTTGAGCCACCATCTTCTTCTATCCTGCACTGGAGATACTTAAAGGCCATATATAGATCATCCCAAATAGCCTAACTCAAAATAAAGTAACGTTATACTAGGAACAACCCTGACAATGAATATAAAGAAGTGAAACACAATAAAATAGCAGCACATTGTGAAACCCATTTATACTTCTGTATCACTTTAGACTCAGACCGAACAATAAAAGTAGATCATAATTATATAGCTAACTCATGTATATTCACCGTAATCCTTTATTTTTCTGCATTATCATTCCCTCAAGGAAGGAAACGGAACTTGCGTGCCTAGGTAAGGACACTCATCATTATATTGTACCCATGGCATCAAGAAAGAGGTTTAAGCTTGATGTTGTCTTGACCTCCTAGCTGGAGTATATCATGTTAACTTGATCTGGAATGATTATAACGTGTCATCCACAATAAGGATAGACTGTCATTCTAGGATCAGCAATAGTCAAGTGTTAAGAAGTACACATCCAATAGAACAGCTACAATTTGGAAAGAAAAGGAAAATATACAGAAGGAGCAGCCGTAGCAAGTTCTACAGAATGTTAGGAATCCTGCAAATTCCATCAGAAAGCCTTAAAAATCAGGCAATGGAAATTCTCAATCTGAGGGTATCCGCCATAACTTCAAAACAAGTCTATTCTCAGCTCCTGCATAAAAAATTCTCTTCTACTCCTTGCCAACCATCTCTATTCCCATTTCTACTGAAAAAATAATAAGACAAACCATTTTCTTCAGACAATTGCTGTAGGTGACTTACCAAGATGTAGCTTTAACATTTTGTGATGTTAATGAAAAGGTATTTCAAATAGTACAAGCCATTTTTATACAGAATGTAACAAGCAAGAAACAGTACCCTCCTAAACTGAAAATCTACAAGAAACAGATAGTTTAATAGTGTCGACAAAGAAAGAGAGGGTCAATCTCTCTTTAAACCAGACAAAAGAATTCCTTAGAAAAGACTGAGGAAATAACCAAAGAGAGGTTACAAATTCAATACTCAAACTAATTCATGATTGTATGCATTAATCTTAAAATATAAGAAACGAAGACACAATATGATCAACTTGCAAATGAACTACAAATCCGTAATATGAAAATAAAATGGTTGAAATGCATGCCAGCATAAATGAGCGGAAGTTATTGGAAACCAACCACATTAGTGACATCTCTTACAGACACTGCAAATGATTGCCCATTTTCCAGCACTAGCCACTCTCCAATTAATGCACTTTTAACATACTAAAAATAGCGAACAGTTGAACCCTTGTAAGATGGTGGAATAATGCTAGGCAGCAGCTTTCGCACAATATCTGCAAATGACAGACTACACAGTCAAATCCATGTTTATAAAAATAGTTATCAATACAAGTATGACAGGTGAACATGTAACATAATGAATGATGACCAAGCTTATACATACAGGAAATATTATCCAGTGTTTTCAGAATACAACCCTGAAATATATAGACAATATAATTCTCTATAATCAATAACTTAGATTACCCGCTGTAATATCCTCCCACTTGCTTTAATGAAACTGGACATAACTAGTTTAGATGGTGACTTAATACTTTAGATAGCCGTGGGTCTTCAATGAGATAAGAGGCAGTACTATAAACTGTTGAATCGAAAAATCTATTGTATAAGATAAGCCATTTTACAAATGCACGCGCAGCAGCATTTACATCCCCAGAAAAAGCAAAATGATCAACGAGGAAAATCCCAACGCAGGCCCGTTAACTTAGCTAAAACGAAATATTCGAATTCGCAAATTTCAGAAGCATGTTAATCCCATAAGCAAATGCAAGAACTCAGCAGATAGGCGGAATATTTAATATATAGAATTAGACATACATGATTTGCTGGTGCCAGCAGAAACGATTTGACTTGCAACCATGGTAGTAGTTGAGCCGCCCATAAAAACCTACTCCCCTGAGCACAAAAATTGACACAATAGTACCTTTGCTTGTGAGTTGCTAGAAAGCTAAGCAAAAACAATAGACCAACAATAAGAGTACAGTTCATCAAACGAACCTCTCTTTTGCTTTGAACCTGGCAACGGTTTCTGTGTGGCGAACCATTGAACATCCAATTTCTCAATGCCTTTAATCTCAAAACTCAGTCTTTCAAGTAAAAATGAATGCGCACTAGATGGATTTGAGATCTCAAAATTGACCACAACTGGATCAGCAGGACGATATACTTCTTTATCTGCTTCAAGTTTTAATGTAGGAAGGAGTTGGACCTTCGGGGAATGATCTTCCCCGCCCGAATCGCGACCACCTAGAAAGAAAAATCTACTCGAAAGCATTGATCTCGTCGGAAATTTCTTGTTCTTTCGATTCTATTATTACTCTTTCGATATTCTTCAGCAATTAGCTTAACCTTACAAGATCAGATCTCCTGGATCTTCTCGTACGGGATCAGATCTATTACACGGGAATTGGAACTCAAAAGAGATACTGAAAAATAAAGAAGAATTTGGATTTTTTTAAAAAAAAAAATTTGGATTTTTCTATTTTAATTAATTTAAATTAAATTTACGATGCTGATGGTGAAATCAGAAATGTGAGAGGGCATCCAAAAAATTAATCACAAAAAACAAATGGAGACTATATTAATTAATCTACTAAAATCCACATTGTAGTGTTTAAAATCCACAAAGTTTCTTATTAAAATAATTAATAGATCTTTTAGAAAGTCTTTTATAAATAGAACTGGATCAAGGAAATATAGTTTAAAAAATTTTAAGTATTTTATTATAAATTGATTTTCATTTAAGAAAATACTAGCTAGCTAGGTGCTTTGTCTTTTTTAATTTTTGTTGGATCTTGATGTTGGGTCAGATAAGTTAAGATTCTTTTCCGGCTTTAATTACCTGTTTTTTCTTTAACCTTTGTACTCATTTTGAGGGGTGTAATAATTTTTGTCTTTCAACACAAAAAAAAAAAAATTTGATAAAGAGAAAGGCCATTGAAATTGAAATTCTTCCCACTAATCAACAAGTAACCCTGATAGAAGGAATTTTGATTACTTAAACACAAGGTTTTAAGTTTAAATCTGTGTAAACATAAAAAAAATCACATTAAGAAAATATATACTTCTAATTGGGCTCAACACAGCCATATCAAAAAAGTTAAAATTCTTCCAATGGATGGTGTAAACTTTAATTTGACATGTGAATAGTGGAAATAATTTTTTCAAACTTTCATAAATTAATTATCTAATTTTTATATTCTATACAAAGATGTAGAATTTTAAATTATGCATTTAGACTCAAACTTTTTATTATTGTGAGCACCTACAAACATTTTAATATTTGCCAATTAGTAATAGATATTGTCCATGCTTCCGGGACATGGTTTTGGGCCCTTGTCCAGGTCTTTCTCCAACTTAGATGTGAAAGAGATCAACTAACTTCACAATAAGATTTCGTTATATTATAAATTTCAGTTAATATTTTTAAGAAAATTAGGAAAACTAAATAAAATAATATATTTCTTATTTTTTTAAATTAATTTGTCTGATTTATAGACATATAATTTAATTAATTATATTAATAAGTATTTCAAAATATATATATATACAATCTGAAGTAGTTTATTTAATTTTATTAATATTTTAAAACAGTCAATTGATATTTATGTTAAGGACCGGAAGTAGTATTAATGATGAGAAAGACATAGAAATTAAACATCTTCCATTGATCACACTGACTACACTTAATTATTTAATCATTCATAATCTTGGATGCCACGATGGAAATATATGAAATAAAAAAAAAGTTATCGCAAGACATGTCACTACAAAAAAAAAGTGCTTTTGTAGCGGTTATTTTTTGTCGTTGTAGCGGTTATTAACCGCTGCAGGAAATATTGTAGCGGTTTACAAACCGCTGCAAAACTCAACGTGGCAACAGGTTTAGTGGCGGTTATCGTGAACCGATGCGCATACAAATAAAACCGCTACTAACTTTGTAGCGTTTATTAACCGCTACCAAATGAAACGGTGCAGAATTTGTAGCGGAACTAAAACCGCTACTAAAATATAATCAGAGAAAAAGGGAAAAAATATTGCAGCGCTCAACAAACCGCTACTAAAAGTAGAACAGTGCGAAACATTGCAGCGGTTTTATAACCGCTACTATTTATTGCGCCAAAATTTTAAAAATCCCGCCAA
>QFDD01010638.1:0-11561 GCA_006871305.1 Vachellia collinsii
ACACATACAAGTAGAAGGCTAACAAATTGCACAACACAAGATTGTACAAGCTTCGAGGAGAGATTGGACAAGTTTCTTTCAACAAGAAACAATACTTGGATGCAAGTGGAAAGAAGCGTAAACAAAAACAAGAATAATAAGACCATAAACAATAACTAAAACCATCAGACCAGAGCAATTCAAGATTGCATAAAAGGAATCAATAGAAAGCTTAATCAAAATCTAAATCAAAGTTTTAAATCAAATTGAAACCAAAATCCAAGATGATGGAGCAAAATCGAAATCGCTTTAGGGGGTTTATTGGAAAGTTCAAAACATGAGAAAAGTTAATTGTGTATGTTTAGATAAGCTTTTGTGAATCAATGAGATAGCAAAACCAAAATCATAAGTAACGTTCAGATTCATTCGCTTGATATTTTGAAAATGAGTTGGTTGAACTTGAAAATTTACTCATTTGAAATTGAAAAATTGAATAAGAAAATCCAGTAATAATTCCCATTTCTTATTGAATTATTAGTGAATTAATCGATTAACTAGTCAACTTGCTTTGTTATCAGACTTTTTTTTTCATTTTCAATTTTTTTGTAACAAAAGAATATATTTTATTATGAGAATAAATCCTACCATTTCTGGTCTTTGAGGATTTTGCGCTTGAAAAAAAAAAACCTGCGAAGTATCTTTTTTTTTTTTTGTAAAGTTAAAAAAAAAACTCAAAGTCAAGATAATAAATAAGGGAATGCAATAAAAATGAAAAATAAAAATAAGCAACCTAAGCCCTTGTTGTTTTGCATCATATTCAACTATTTATCTAAAAAAAATCTCAAAATTAACCAAAAAAAATTCTTCAACGCCAAGTACTAAAATTCAAACTATCTCATCTTAAAAAAAAAAAGTTTTGCCCTTTTTAGTTTGTATTGCTATTACTCCAACGTTACCTCGACCCATTTTCTCTACCTCATCTTATCTTAAAAAGCGTATAAGCATCTTACGTTCTTGAACCGATAGCCATTTTTTTTATTAATCTAAACCCATTTCATTTCTTGGGATCAACAAAAGACAATATAGAAATATTCACATGATATCTATCAACTACGCCATATCATATAATGGGTTGAGATCCATTTTTACTTTGAAGATTTTTGTTCATGAACGTTTAGTATTTAAAAGTTTTTTTTTAAATGTAATTTTATCCTAGAAATTTAAAAAGTTGAGCAATTTTATCCCTAACTTAACAAATTCAAACAGCAACCGTTTATTAAAGGTCAAACAGGAGATGCTACATCAACAATTTTATTCAAAATCAACAGTTAAATTTAACATTTTTTAACTTCAAGGATAACATTAATCCTGTTTTAAATTTCCAAAGCATTAGTACTCTTATTTAAAACTTTCAAGACAGCATTAAATAAAAAATATTTTCTAATTGTTGAACACTCCTGATCGAAAACTTATGAAGGAAAAATATACCTTAACCCTTAACCCTTAACCCTACTATAGTCTTAAGCCCTGGCTCACCATACAAAGGAACCTGGCTAAGGTATAGAGATGTCTTCAGCAAAGCATCGGATATAGTGGTAATCTTGTAGTCTAAAGAGCTGAGAAGGGGCGGAGAAAGGGGTAAAACCGGAAGTCAACAAGCCTTCTATAGAATAGGAGTATAGGACTTTACACATTTCTTTTTATTTTTTTTATTTTCATTTCATAAATATTGCAAAGGCATCAAAATGAGCAGTGATTATATGCTTAAAATAGTAGTTGAGTAGTTTTATTTATGCATGTCTTTAAAATATGCACTTTTATTTAAATTTGTCTTAAAAGTTTTCATTCAAGAGTGCTGAATACCCGAAAGTTTTTTTTTTTGTTCAATGTTTTTTAGAAAGTTTTCAAATTGTAGCAATGCCATCCAGACCATTATTCATGTTAAGTTTGATCATTAGTTAACAAAATATGATAAGTTAGCAGATCTACAAGTCATTCACTTCAAATTTATTTCACCTCAAAAAAATGTATCCTGCATGAAAAATTCGAAAAAAACCAAACCAAGAGACTGAAACATCTCATGCGGTGAAGAGAAAACCTAAATTACAATTTTGGTAGGAGTGGAGCAAAAAACTGGTTTTGTCTCGTCAAAGCAAAACAAGTGATAACATTTGCTTGGAATCGTAGTGAAAATGTAATTTTTATAAGCTCGTGCATAATTATATCGAAGACAGTCATATCAGATATTAACTGTAAGTAATTCTTCGAACATAAATTTAAAACTTAGTTTATCACGTTATAAATGTTTAATCCCTTCAACTATATTCTATTCTGTTGATAAAATTAAAAATTTCAAACCTTGCTACATGTATATATTAATGAAAATTTGAACCATTTAAGAACTTCTAAGGCCCAAAAACTGATACAAAAGAACGATGACAAGTTTCAAAAAAGACCCCCCCCCCCACTAACATTATTTCACCATCCAAACCCAAATACTAAAGAAGGAAAATATGCAAGTCCAAATGCCCATGAGTCATAATATGGCATTCCAAGGCCTTCAGAAAGGGCCAGATAATTCCAATATCACATACAATGGACAATGCTCCAGGAGTTTAAATCCATGTTTAAGGTTAAATATATGTTAATAAATGATATTTTAGGACTAAATACATATATTCTTTAATGCCAGGGAAAGTGTTTATCATATACTTCTTTGGTTGTATTTATAAATCACTTCCAGCATATTTCACACAAATGAAGATAAACATTAAACCTCGTTAATTTTATCTTAAAATTTAGTAACATTTTAATTTTATTTCTATTTAATATTCATTGTAATATATTAGAGCAACCTTATCTCTCTATCCTATGAATAGGACAATATGAGTAAAATTTTGGATTTTCATTCACCATTTGTTGCTATGCATTGGTGGGTGATTCTAAATCCTAGCTGCGCAAACCAAAACATGAAAGGAAAGGAGAATAGAGATTTTGAGAGTTGAAGAAGGGTGACTTCAAGATGTTAAGGTAGCTTTCTATATCTTTCCTTGCTTTTAAACCTTTTGGGTTAAGGGTATCTATCCTCTTGTCTTCTCTTCTCCCTTATGCAAAATCTCAAGGGATATATGGAGTTTTGTGATTGAGAAGCTTGTGTAGCTTGTTTTGAAGCTTTCTTTGACAATGGGTGCGTGTGTGTAATTGTTGTGTGTTGGCTACTTGTGTGTTGAAATGTGGAAGCAAAGCCAAACATTGGATGGAAAGAGAGGAAAATCAAATTTTGAAGTAAAATGGTAACTTCTAATGCTTTATGAACAAAGAATGGAATAGGAAAGGATTTAGTTGTAATAGGAGCTAGAGCTGTCAAAATAGATTAGTCTGTCCCTAAAAAGTAGACCTTTGAAAGGATATGTATGGCCTAGAAGGCTAGGCCATGAAAAGCTCACATTCCATAAAATCATCATCTTATTGAAGCTTAGCCCTTAGACCTGTTGGTATAAAGTCGACCTTCAAGTTTTATTACCATTTTATCAAGTTTTAATTTTTTTCAAATCTCTGAAAATTGATAGTTCAAATAATGATTTTGGAAACTTAACTGTTATACATGCAATGTAGGCATGGATCATGTCAGGTAAAAAAAAAAAATTAGATGTTTACGTGAATCAAAACAGAACATGTGTATGTATTGCGGGAATGAATATTTTTATTTTAATAATTAAAAAATGATGGGTTCAAAATGGCTACTTTCAACCCTAAAGAAAGTTTGTCCAAAAAAAAAAAACCCTAAAGAAAGAGCTATTCCTTTTATTTTTGAGCCAAGACTAACCTTTTTAAATCCAATCTCCTTTTGCATCCTTTAAGATATAAGTTCAGCCTTCCATTTAAATAAATTTAAAAGTGTTGATTCGATAGTTCAACCCGTTTTAATGGTTTGACTAGAAATAGTATATTTTATTTTATTAAATTATCTGATTGAGTTGGATTCAAATACTATTTATGTTCAAGTAATAATAAATCTATTAAAGACGGTTAGAAGTTCATATTATTGAAAGTTAAAATAATTTCATTAACATATATGATTTTAAGCTGCTTTGATGCCAAAATAAAGTTAGGAACATTTGGAAAAGGTACAATTGTACAAAAGCATAGGGATTATTTAGAATTTAGAATTAGAACCTTAAATTTGTTGAATTTTTGAAGAAGAAATCTATGTAGGAGTTAAGAATAAATGTGAATTTACAACATTACTTATGAAAATGACATCTAATTTGACATAAAAATAACTTTATTAATGGGGTTCTGCCTTACAGTTTTTTTTTAAAAAAATTTCAAAGTAAATGCCTTTTTCAAAAATAGTAAGTTCATATATAGATTAATGTCCTAGCTTAATCCCTTTCAAAGTCCCTATGCTTGCAGAAAAAACTTAACAAATTTAAAATCCTAATTCCAAATCATCTCTCTATCATTTGGTCTTTGTCACAAACTTTTTCAATAAAAACTTCGTATTTTTTAAATTCTTTTATATATAAAATCTAGTTCTACATAATATGAACTTGAGAATTTGCTTTGTCCTTTTCATTTAATTTCTTTTCTCTGGTTAATTTCATAGCCATTTATTTTTTATTTAACATTTTAATTAAGGATTAATGTGTAAAATACTTATGAATTTTTGCCAAAAGTACATCAAGTACTATATGTTATTCGGATGTACGGAAAATGTCAAGATAGTTAAATACAACTTAACACCGTTGCTTTTTGTTATGAAATCTACGTTATTTTTACAAATGTATGTTTAATGATATTAGATTACATTTAGTAGCCATGATATTTTTACTTTCATTTTGAATATTCATATATACATTTTTACACATTAAAAAAAATGATGCTACGAGCACTTTCAATAAAAAGTTATAGATAATTTTACACCTTCACCATTATATTAAACTACAAATGTTTTAAGAAGAGTCACACAAAATTTTCATATAAATAATATAATAATAATAGTATAGTAATAATAGCTAAAACTGGGAATTACTGTTGTATTTAGGCGGAGGGGCTGAATTTGGCCCTTTTGCACAAAAAAGTCCTTTCAGCTTCTCGAACGGCCCGACGTATAAGTAGAGCATCGCGGGAAGAAAACTGTGTCGACGGCGGCTGCCGGAGAGTTTGACGGCGTCGGAGGCAACCCTTCCCTATCTGCGACGACTTTCAAAGGTACCATTTTTTCTTCCCCATTTTCCTAAGTTTGAAGAATATCGACGGAACCTTACATTTGTCTGTGATGATGTGAGGTGTGAAAATTCATGTTGCTCTCCAAATGTCTTCGGAGCTTAAAACTGCATTTAGTTGTTTAACTTTCTGGGTTTCAGTTTCAACTTTTAATCTTTCTCTTTAAGATCAAACCGAATGCATATTTCTACGAAAAACCCTTAAAAAATCTGCAAGATGTTTGCTTGTTTTGCAAGTTTTCGTGCTGATTTTGCAATATTCCCCCCCTTAGTTTTCTAGCTTCCTCCATTTTTCAAATATGCTTGACTCTGTAACTTTGTTCCCTCGATTTTCGAGGATTTTTCATAAACTGTTTGAATATCACTACCTCATCATATATAGCATCTTGAACAAGGAAAATAGTGTTTTCCTGAGCAATATGTTATAGAAGTTCAAAAGTTTTATCCATATACTGGAAAAAAATATGCCAAGATACCACCTTTTAAAATCGTGTCCCACTAAATGCAATTGACATTTTGAATTTACATGAAAAAAAAGTATGCGTGACAGTGACACTAAGAAATAAGAGTCATTTCCATTATTTACACGTTGACTACTTAGAGTTCCTATTCCATTTCTTAACATTCACAAATTTTCTGTATTTTCTTTTTCTTGTTCGGTTCATTGTTATATAACAAACAAAATAAACAGTAAAAGTATGAAATGATTCGATAAATTAGAATAAGTTTTATGTTTATACTATAAAAAATACATAAAGATGTTATTAGATAATCATTTGAAATTTGATTTGTCATATTATTGTACTTTTTAAGAATTTTATTTTCTTTTTGGAAACTATATATTATAGTTTGCATATATTTATATTCATATTATATTATCATGTTATAATTATGTAACTAAGTTTATTATATTAAAGGTTTACGTAAACCGTTTTAATTTATTCGTACACCATTAATCTGCTAAATGTGTATTATAAAAAAACATATTTAAGCCCAATATATTTTGTATAGTGACAATATATAATAATATAATGTAAGTATAAATTTGATATGTCAATATATATATTAATTTTTTTGCCAGAATATAATATATAATGTTAAACTATATAATATTAATTATAATAGTAATAAGCAACTAAAATATATAGAACATATAAATTAATTTTATAATTACGATATATTTTACATTTTCTTCCATCTATATAATATATTAGTATATTATAAATAGAATTTGATTATATATTTTTTCCTTGTATTTATATGTGTATATATATATTTGAATTAATGTTTCTGATATATGCCTGGAAGTGTGGAAGTTATTGTTTGTGGTACTAGTATTCAGTGAAATGTTTCAGCAGCCAACATGAATGCTATTTGAAGTCCTATATTCATGCCAATTGTCTTGTGGATGCAATAATTCATCATGATTTAAGATTTTTGATGTTGTAATATTCCATTGTCATTTCGGATGAGCTATTTCTTAGATTGAGCTGGCTGGTGATGCTTATTTTGTTTTAAACAATTCTACTGTTTGTATTAACTTGAGTTTTAAAGTTGATAATGCATAAAAACTTGTCATATTGCTAGGCGGATTGAGTACTGGTAAATCCTGCTGATTTCTCAATCTGTAACTGGACATTTAACTAAGCACTAAAGATACCCCAATTATTATTGGTGGTCACAAGTCTTGTACTTTCTGA
This sequence comes from Vachellia collinsii, assembly GCA_006871305.1. Classification (NCBI taxonomy): domain Eukaryota; kingdom Viridiplantae; phylum Streptophyta; class Magnoliopsida; order Fabales; family Fabaceae; genus Vachellia; species Vachellia collinsii. The sequence goes on from QFDD01010638.1 coordinate 6,908, forward strand.
ATTTAACTTTGTATTATTGTTACTAGGGAAATAGAGATCTGCACAGAGATTATTGTTTGGTGAAAGCTCTATATATATAACATGCATGAAGGTATAAAGACCTTTTTACATGTGAGAAATTTTATTAGACATACAAATTATAAATTGTAAAATTTGTGCGTATCTGCAAAAAAATGAAGTTCTTTGCATTGGCTGGTATTTATCAACTCATTCCTGTTTATAAATGTTTGTGAGTTCACTACTACTGATAAGCTTTTACTAAACTATGCACAACCTTTCTTTCATGATTTGGTATTTGTATACAGAGCCTAGATGGACATTAGCTCTGAAGAAGAATCAGATATCAGTGAATCTGAGATTGATGACTACAAGGACAAACCATATGAACAACTAAGGGCTGGGAATTATAAAGTAAAAAATGTAAATGGCTCTCTCAGATGTCCTTTTTGTGCTGGAAAGAAAAAGCAAGACTACAAGTACAAAGACTTGCTGCAACATGCATCTGGAGTGGGTGTGGGTTCTGTTAATAGAACTGCAAAGCAAAAGGCAAACCACCTTGCTCTGGCCAAATTTTTGGAGACTGATTTATCTGATGAAGCTGAGCAAGCACAAAGACCACCCGTACCACAACCTCCGAGTCAATCTCAGCGAGATGATCCTTATGCCTGGCCCTGGACTGGAATAATGGTAAACATACAGGACAAGAGTCTACATAATTCTGCATATTGGCTTAAGGAATTGTCTAAGTACAGGCCCTTAGATGTTTGTATGTTCAATGAAAATGATGTAACTGCTCAAGCTGTGGTTGTATTTAGTGATGATTGGAATGGCTTTCTGAATGCTAGCGAGTTTGAGAAGTCATTTGAAACTAAACAAAATGGCAAAACAGATTGGAAGCTACAAAACATGCAGCCAGGCTCAAATATTTATGGATGGATTGCTCGGGAAGATGATTATCATTGTGAGGGGCCAATAGGGAAATACCTGCGGAAGAAAGGAAGCTTAAAAAGGGTCTCAGATATTGTCCATGAATCATCTAAAAGTAGACATAGTATTGTGGCCAACCTAGCGAATGAAATTGATATGACAAATGATAACCTGTCAGAAATGCAATGCAAGTACAATGAGACGACTCTGTCACTTCGTAGGATTCTTGAGGAGAAAGACCAGCTACAGCATGCTCTTCTTGAAGGTTTGTCTACTTCCTACCTGCAAAGATTGTCTTCTTATATGCACTATATTTTACTATTCTGATATGCATTATTATATTCTTATGTGAATCAAATGCAAGATAATGAACCCATCGTCCGTGGGTTGAGTGGCGAGGGAGTCAGCCTTGTGCCTGGTTGTCCGCTTTGGCACGGGTTCGACTCCTGGGAGTGGCATTTGTTTGCCTCCATCACGGCGCTTGGGGAGGCATCCTAGCTCCTGGGTGTCTAGGTTAACGCTTGAGGGTAATTGACGGCTCGCCCTGCCCGACATTAGTATCACCTAGAAGGAAGGGAGATTTCGCCCTGCCCTTGGATCGTGGGTGAGCCCAACCCCTTTCCAAAAATTTTACTATCAAAAAAAAAAAATGCAAGATAATGATGTAGAATTACTTTCTTTTTTTCTCAGAGAGAAAGAGAAGAAATCAGAGTGCTTGGGAGGTGAGACAAAGGATAATGGATGAACAAGAAAACTTGATCAAAGAATTGGAGGCAAGAAAGCGAAAGCTTGATGTATGGGGTAGGGATTTAAACAACAGAGAGGCATTAACTGAGCAACAGAAGCGGAAGCTTGAAGAAGACAAAAGGATGGTAATGATATACCACTTTTTTTTTTCAGTATTTTGTCTTGAACATAATTTTTTACCCTTGATCTCACTTGCTAATCAATAACCACCCAAGTAAACCTGTATGACAGTATTTGTTTTTGGTCTGTTACTAGAATCATCGGTTACTATTTTTCAGTGCTGAAGCCCTCTTTTCCCCTTTTGTTATCCAGCCATTCCCTTGAACCGACCCCAAAGCAGAGGCTTTTCCTCATTTGTGAACTGGACCTATAGTTTGTTCACTGTGGGCAAAATATAGCTATTCAAAAATTAATACAGCTTTATATACAAAGTGATTATGAAAAATAACTAGCATATCTATTCTATCTGAAACATATGAGCTTTGAAGATACAATGAAATTCTTTTCCATGATATTGCTTTTCAAATCCATAGGCAATCCCATATTAGATGTTTAATATCTCAGTTTCCATTATTGTGGCTGGTGTGGTGCTCTTTAATCTGAAACTATGTTCATTTGTGATGTACTTCTATGAAATACTAATGCAATCTCTTTTCAGAATGATCTGAGGAATGAATCTCTCAATAAGGCTTCTGTGGAGTGGAATAAAGCTGATGCAAATGTCTTAAAAATTATTGAAGAGCAAAAGGTGTACCTGCTTTATATTGTCTGGAATGTGAAATTACATTGTAGCAATCTAGCATTTGCTGATGATAAGTCAGTTCTTTTACACTAGGATCACCTTCTCCTAATATGCATCTCAATGTTTTCAGAGAGAGAAAGAGAAGGCAATGTGGAAGATTTTTGAGTTGGAAAAGCAGCTTGATGAGAAGCACCAATTGGAAATTGAAATAGAACTGTTGAAAGGGAAACTGAATATAAGGAAGCATCTTGGAGATGATGAGGCTCTCCAGATGAAGATCAAAGAAAAGCAGGATGAATTGGAAGAAAAAAATTTTGACTTTGATGTTAAGAATTCAGAGAATCAAACACTTATTGTCAAGGATCGTAAAAGCAATGATGAACTACAAGAAGCTCGTAAAGAAATAATAGAAGTATGATCTCTTTTATTATATATTTATGCTTGATCCCTAGATTTGTTTTTTTATAGATACTGAAGTTGACAATAAATAAAAAAAGTTTCATTACCTTGCAATATATTGAAACAAATATCTGCTCATTATTTGGATTCATGCTGCTCATGGGACTTTTGGAGCACGTTTAGATGTTTGCATGGGAGAGAGCGAGGGAGGAATACATACACATATACATACATATATGCCTCTGTGTGTGTGTGTGTGCGCGTGTGTTTCTCTCACATTTTCAGTTCTCAGTAGAAAGGAGAAGGAACAAATAATTCTGATATCTTACGAACTATTGATCTTAGTTGAGAAAGGGGGATCTAGGAACAAATCGTTCTTGTTTCTTTATTCAATATGTATTTTCAGTGGAAATAACATGATTCAGGTTATTCTGTTGTTATTTGTACTGTTACTTGATTTCCTCCAACCAATTTATTTTGCTTATCAAAGTGATGCTCAACTGGGAACCATGTTTTCTTGAGAAGGATTATTGTGTCTGGAGAAGGTTATGAACCCTAATGTTGATCCTTTATAATTTTGTTTCAGGGGTCAAAGAACATTTTAATTAATGCCCGAACTTATATTGGGATTAAGAGAATGGGAGAGCTCGACGAGAAGGTTTTTGTGGATGCTTGCAAGAAAAAGCTCCCTCTGGAAGATGCTCAGACAAAGGGTGTTGAGCTATGCTCCTTGTGGCAAGACAACGTGAAGAATTCAAAGTGGTATCCTTTTAAAATGGTCCCTACAGATCACGATAAAGTAGAGGTATGCTTAAGAAAACCATAATACTAGTTTTCCATTTGCTTATTCTAATCATGCTTTACCTTGGGTTGTTTTGTATCCGTTTAGCATGTTTTTGGCTTCTTGTTAGCAGCAACAACAACAACCAAGCCTTATCTACTAGGTGGTGTTAGCTACATTACAATGCCATTGTACTCTATCGATTTTTGGCTTCTCGATAACAACCCACCAAAACCATAGATTTGACCTGCTTCCACCAAAACGGCAGTTTTTGTATTTCCAACATAAAGCCAAACATGTTCTAATAGATGAATAAAAAGTGTGGCTTAGCATAGTGTAAATGACTCTGATCTATTTCTCTCAAAATTACACAACAAAGATGGTAATTTATATGTATATGCGGGCGTGGGCATTACACTTTTGTATCCCAAGTTTGGATTTACTTTCCAATCTTTTTTAGAAACAACCATTCCCACTACTGATTATAACGCTACCTGCCATGTTTGGATGATGGCTCAAGTTTGAATTTGATGTTGACATACTCGGGTGTACATGTCCGTTTAAATTGTATAAATTAAAAGAAGTGTTTTATCTTTATCCCCAACATGCTCCCCCTTGCACTTGTACAATATGATATTCTTGTTTCTTATTGGTGTGGGAAACATAACTGATGTCTCATTGATGCAGGAATTAATTGATGAAGATGATGAGAAGTTGCGAAATCTCAAGGGGGAATGGGGAGATGATATATACATGGCCGTTGTTACAGCCTTGAGAGAATTAAATGAATATAATCCAAGCGGAAGATATATTGTTTCTGAACTATGGAACTTCAAGGAAAATAGGAAGGCTCTATTGAAAGAGGTCATCAGTTACATTTTGGGTCAGATTAGTCAACTTAAACGTAAAAGTGGAGTGAAGAAGTAGTGGAGAGTGAAGCTAGATTCAGGTTTAACAGGTCCGTATGGTAAGCTAAGGTTTTGTTTAAGTTCAATGTCTTCACTGAACAAAGTATGCTGTATGGTCTGCCTTTTTTTTTTTTTTTTTGGTTTTTAAAT
>QFDD01010640.1:0-11559 GCA_006871305.1 Vachellia collinsii
ATCAAGTTTTTTAAATAAAAGGTAAAATTCATGTAAAAATTAATAAGGGTTAAACATACTTTTAGTCCCTATAGTTTACTCTGATTTGGTTTTTGATCCCTGAAATTTAAAAGTTGTGGTTTTGGTCCCTCAATTTTACTCTGTCTAAAACTGTTAGTCCCTATAGTTTTAAAATGACCTACATCTCATGTTAATACAATTAATTTTGCTTATGTGTCACTAATTCTATTAATTATAGTGAAATTTCTTAATAACTGGACAAGGTAACATGAGAAAAAATTGTTATATAATTTATCCTTGTAGTTTTACGGACTTGAATGTTTGACTGCGTTAATTAATACAGTTAAATTTAGGGATCAAAATAAAAATTCGTTCAAAGTATAAGGATTAAAACCAAAATTCATTTAAAATATAGGGATCAAAAACAAAATTAATTAAAAGTACAGGGACCTTTTAAAATTATAGGGACTAAAAGTTTTAAACAAAGCAAACTTGAGGGACCAAAACCATCATTTTCAAACTTCAGGGACCAAAACCCAAATTGAGATAAACTATAGGGACTAAAAGTATGTTTAACCCAATTAATAAATAAATAAAGGTAAAAATGCATTTAATTTTGACACAATCCCAAATAAAATCTAACAAAAAAGGTGAAACTAATAGCTTGTTTGGATTAGCCAAACTCATTCAAAATTTGGAATCTTATAAAAATATAAAAAAAATAAAAGCCAAACTAATTCAATTTGTATGGATTAGTTTAATGAGGAAACTTCTATCCCTCTTTTGTATGGATCTCATTTGGACATTTCCTATTCCTTACCCTAAAATAACATAAACCACCTAAATTATCAAATAAATTCTTCAGATGATTTCCTTAAAAATTTAAAATATAGGTACACGGTACACACTGCACATTTTATCAAACAAAAAATCAAAATGCTTCATCGCAAGGTGAGTGATATTATTGATAAAGATGATTTACTAACTTATTTTTATATTTTATATTATATATTAATTTTTATTTTCAATACAAGGATAATAATCATCATCAATAACTATGTATGAGGTTATTTGTTACCAAAAAAAATATATGAAGTTATTATGTAAAAAAAAAGTTTGAACATGTTGAGGAGTCTGCTCAATATTAAATAATAAACTGAATGCTTACAATATCGTAGTCTATGGAAAAATAATTTTGGCAAATCAAACCAAGGTTTGGGTAAAGAAATTGCCAAACAGCAAAAAATTTTCAAAATCATTTCTAGTTTAAAAAATCATGATTTTGAAAAATCTATCAGCTGTAGCTTTTTAAAGCCGGTGAATATAGGCTATGTTGCAAAAGATAACTTACTTTAAATATTGCAATTTTACCTACTTAAAAAAGTAATTATTTGTTAAATTACATATTTTAATCTAAAATATCTTTTTAAAATAATGACTAATTACAAAGAATTTTGTCACTAAAATTTATTAAGTCATATATTTTTAAGCTTTTTATCGTATTATAGTTTTCAAAATGTTATAACTTTATTTATCTTGGGTAAATTTAATTTAAATTATTTATTATAAAATGTAATCACATTTTCTTCTTAAATAATACATTGATCTTACATATGCATAGATGTTATTTACACTTTACACAAAAATGTAAATTATATTTTTCTTTATATAATTATTGCATTATTTTATTTTTTTTGGTAATTTCACATAAAAAAAAATCATTATGATAACAACCATCCAAACACTTTCATTTTTTAAAATCAATTATTTCATAATATATATTCTACTCACAATCTATTCTTTAAAATCACTTTATCACTTTCTCTTAAAAAATGATTCTCCAAAACCTAACAACTGTATAACCAAATTACATTAATCAGTTGAGATGGCTCTCTTAACATGTCTAATAAGTTATTATGTGAGTGTATGCATATGTTTCCATTCTCTTTACAAATTTTGAGCAATTTAAAATTTTAAAGAAAAATAGGTGAATTTTAAACTTCTATTCCCGATACTAAATACAAGTCTCTTGTACTTATTCCAAATAAGAAAAAATAGTCAATTCATTAAAAAATAAATTCTAAATTTAACCTTATTTAAAAATAATGATTTAAAAGAAACAACTCGTAAAATTTTTTTTACCAATACTCTTAAAATGTTAATGTTCTACTTTTAAGATGTAATTAATAAGATTTTTCCAAAAATACTTTTAAAGAATATTAAAATTCAAGAACCAGCTTTTTAGTTAACTTCTAATCAAGGCAACCTATCCTATCCTATTAATTAGGATGAATCCAAAAAAAAAAAAATTTAATGACAAGAAGTAACTTACTAAAAGTGTAAATTAGTTAAAAGTGCCTCATAATTTTAGAATGAAAAAATATTTATCTATCTAAATGATTTTTTTATTAAATACATGTATAGGTAATTCAAAATACTTTCAGTGAATATCTCTACCATTAGAGATTAAATATTGATTTATCAAATTATGAAAAATTAATCCGTTCAACTAGACCAACCCCCCATTTGATAATCTAAATAGATTTTTATTGGGAAACATAAAACCAGATCAACAAGTCATGCCCTCGAGACTTTTTGGGGATTACTGTTCATGTAATTAACTATACGAGGGCTCTCAGTCTCGCAGACTCTTTTTAGACGTGGTCAAGCCCAAGAAAAACAAGGGCTAATGCATTTGATAAGGTAAGGAGTAAGGAGAAGAGAACAAAAGAAGCATAGCAGGCACAGAATCTGATGCTATGGAGCAAGTTTAGAAACGGAACATATATTAGTGAATTAAAACAATGTTCTCGTAGGATGAAAAGCTCATCCGATAGTTAAAGGGATACACGAAGAAGGTGGGAATGGAAGTCATAAAACAATTCATCCCTTCCCCCCCTTTTAGCTTTCTTCGCAAAAGAAAACCAACCATAGAGATGCATGATCATCATCATATGATCAGAGCACAACCTAAGCAAACTACATATCCGGTTTATATTGGTGATACATGTCGTGGCCATAAGTCCTTATCAGCCGTTTTCTTCAATAGCAAAAATGGAACTCCTCAGTAGTTCATTCCAACTCATCAATCCAATCACCATATATCCTACTGATTTTGTCTGGACCCTTCCACTTCTGATGAGCTCTCTGACCTGGCCTCTGAATCACAATGGAAGCCCTTTGTGAAGGAACTCCGATATGATACACATCAGGGTGAGCCACAGGAGCGACCGATGAAACCACATTATCAGCAGGCGCTTTTGAAGGCACCCCACCCTGCTTCACCTCAGGAGCAGTAGCCGATGCAGTGTCTCTATTTTCTCCCTCCATAGTCCCCCCTCCATATCTGTGCAACTCTGACGTGGAAATATATATAACGAAAACTCAGACTGTGAAATGGATGATTAAATACAGTTCTGGCGATAACAGTTTAAGCCCATAGGGTACTGAGTATTTGCTAATGTTAATGTCAAAGAAAAATGTCTTTAAAAATTATTGCACACAAGGACAAGTACAGATTAGCTTAGAGCATGAGTAGCACGTACACTGACTAAATCATTAGCATTTAATTAATATTGACAACAATCTGTCACAGATAACACAACTTATGTGATGAGTGCAGATTAACAGAAATAGCATTACATCAAATAAGACATTTATCCTGCAGCTCTTGCTTAACACTATATCACAAAAACTCAGCTACATTTAAGGGTAAGGATGTAATCTGAATACAAGAAAATATTCTCTTCTTCTTTTTTTAGCCCAGAAAGCACAGAATCATGAGTGCACATCAGCCATGCCCAACTTTTTTTTTTTCTCGGTGAAGAGCCATGTCCAACTTTAGCCACAAAATCCTTAGCTCAGTCTTAGTCTCTCAGAGAAAGAGATAATGACATATACTAGGGCAATTTTTCTAATTACATATATTCTTGCCATTTTAGATGCAATCTTCCTTTTCGGATTGATATTCACACCATTTTTTAATTGATTTGAAACGAGGAGGCACCCAAATAATAACTAAACTACATGGTTAATCATTCCTATTCCTAGTGAAAAGCAACCTTGTTCTAATACAATGTACAACAATTGCCCCTCCCCTCCCCTCCCCTCCCTTCTCCAATCCATGGGTTTTGGGATAGATAACAATTTTAATCACATTTTTTGTTCCTTATACGTTTAAGTAAAAGTTTGCTACAAAAGTTTGATTTCCTCCATATGGCACTTCTCAGTTAAAAATAATAAGTATCTTAAGATGCCATAGTTTTAATCCAGAGAGGACCCTGTGATTGGACACTTAGGTATTTAGCTTTCTCTCAGCTGAGTCCAACTTCATTCTTCAACAACATATTATTAGCATGCTCATCTTCCCGAGAGCTTCCTTCAATTTGGCCTCTACTGAGTTGCCTAAAAGTGCACCAGTGTAAGCATAACTCAAGGTCTCATGCCATCTTAGAAAGCATCTCTAAGAGCCCTAAGCATTTAAGCTACCCTCTTTCTGAACATAATCCAACTTCTCTTTTTTCAAGTTTTCACGCTGAAGTGCTACTGCCTTATATCAGACAAAGCAGGCTTTGATATTGAAGCACACAAAGCATAGGAGGCAAGGGTGAGAATCATCCTTGTGTGTGTGTGTAGAAAAATTTATAGGAAGACACAGCGCTATTCATAAGTCATGAGCTAAGGCCCACTTCAAATTCTAAGCAACACATGGGACCCCCATCCAGTATGTAGAATAAAAATGGGAAACTGAAGAACACTATCCAAATTCCTACCAACGGGGTTGGGTCTAACGGAAGGGGGTAATCCTTCATAACGTGGCAAATCAAGGTTCGAATTTGCAATGGGGGAGGTGCCCACATTTAGTACCCTACAGTGTCTCAAACAGGATTGCCTCTAATAGGAGGATACCTATGCTTTAGCAAAAAAAATATATTTAAATTCCTGAATATTTGTACTAAATGACAAAGCTGCAGCCCATAAGACATATATATGCCTTTTATAGGTGATTTAAACAGCTATAATTTAACTAGGATAAGAAACCCCAAATTAAGACTCAAGTGAACATATCTACCACTAATACTCCAACAAACAAAAAGATCACTCAAGCTCAAACAACAGAGTTCTAAAATGTTAATCTTAATTTATACATAATTGCCAGAGCACAAGAAAAAGTTACAAATTAATTCCCAATTATAGGTACCTCATAAGTGAATACAATTATAATTCATTTCTTCTCCCCATGCTTCCTTTGACAAAGTCTTAGCTAAGTGCATAATGCTTTGAAAGAAATGAAAAAGAAATTACCCTGGCTCAGATTCAACAATTCTGCTGTTACAATTTTTTAGTTGTCTTTTAGACCTTTCACTATGCAATGAATAAGAACCCTTTTTTCTCTGATTATATGTATGCGTCCCTCATTTCCTAAATAAAACATTGTAAGGAATAAATAAGTCAATTCAAAGTAAACTTGACTGGTATGCTTAATGATAATCATGCTTATCATATAATTACACTATCAGTAGTAAGTGTCCGCAACCACAGACATATTTTTGTATAGTGGTACCAAGGGGAATTTTGTTTTATACGGAATTATAGCTGTAGTGACCACAAGAAAGGAAAATTTTATGTATAGTGATCCAAAAGCAACCTAATGTCAATACTCAGAACTATAATCTCAGTCACTAGAATGGGTATTCTACTAAAAAGTGTCGGCCACAAACAAATTTTTAATTCCAGTAGCATGATATGTTCAATATACATCCCCTTAATTATGATCAAGCAACTGCTATCCCAAGCTAGTTGCTTTTACAAAATTTCTAATTCAGGTCTTTATGTTCTAAGTTAATCTCACTTGAGAGTAATTTTGACAATTTAGCAGATTTGATAAGATTACAGCATAAAAGTTCATCTTTCTTTAACTAAAGCATAATCTCTAAAAGTCTCAAGGTAAACGAACCGTACCTGCAGCGCCATGGGCAAAATGACATTTATTTCCAAATGGGCAATACCCTGTCATCTCCCACTTATTGCAAATCCGTGTTTTCCAATTTGATGGCTTGGAATTAGAGCCACTCCCAGCACCGCCATACCCACCGGGGCCTAAACTTATAGCCACACTCTCTCGATTCCTAGATTGCTCGTCGTGAAGAAATGTACAATTATCTCCATATGGGCACCCTTCTTCCGTGTAAAACTTCTTGCAATGGCGACCTTTATACGCTCTCTGCATCTCCCCAGCAAAACCGGACGACCCTATGGACGGAATTTGAAACTCCTCCCTCGGTTCCGACATTATGGATTTTTCCTCTTCATGAGCAGCCACAATTTCTTGCCAATTGGGAGGTGGCCGACGAAGCTCTTCAACACTGTGGGCGAAATTGCAGTTCGTAATATAAGGACACGTACCTGCCCTGAATTTGCAACACAGTTTTGTCTTGAAGAACATTTTCCCTATAGCCTTGGACCGATTCGATGAAGTCACATCCTGAGAATTCCTAGATTTCTTATTTGGGGGTTCGCTCCCAGATCTTGATTGGGACTGCCTTTGATCGTAATTCGAGTCCGTGGGAGTGTCAGCATCGCCGTTGTTCCAGAACCGATAATCGTCCTCCGTCGCCCAAACCGCCTGGTCACCGGACCAGTTATCATTTCCACCACCAGCAATTATCTGAACGACGTTTCCATCTCGACCATAATCCATAATGGAGATACAAAATTGTACAATTTCAAGTTGAAGTACAGAAACAAAAAACCCTAAGGTGCTAACTTGTTCAACTATAACATCGAACACATCTCTGAAGATCAAAGAAGAGCGACAAGAACAGTCTCACCGGACCAAACATAATAGATAGAAAAGCAAAAAACGGATAAGTTAGGACGAATAGGAAAATAAGAAGGCAAGGCACCAAAATGCCTAAACCAGGGAGGCCAGCAGCTGGATCTGCGGCCTCAGGGAGAAAACATGGTGAAAGAGCAGAAATGGTTTGGAATTACCGTATCAAGCAACGGATTTACAGTTTTGGAACTGAGAAGATGAGACATATTTATAGTTGGAAATGAGATAAAAGATTTGCAGTAATCAATTAAGAGGGCAACAGTAATATAACTTGGAAATAAAAATTAAAAACGTCCAGCTTCTAGATTACTAATAACAACTAGAGAGAAAATTTAAACAAAAAAGCCTTTAGATTACTATACATGAAGTGCATTACATTAATGGATATGTACATGAATTATATTACATGAGGTTGGTTCTTAAAGGAAAAATAATTATCATATCACTTGTAACTTGTAAGAGATCTTGTTGGGATGGTGTACCGCAAATGACAGATTAAGATTATGTTTTGTTGTAGCTCTTTATCGTTTCGTTTCAAGTGCATGTACCTGTTCGATTCATGCATTAAGAAACTAGAATAGTTTCTCTTATATAAACAAAATAAAAATATTATATGATACAATATTTACGTAAGTTTATTACCATTTATAAAAAATAATTATCTTTATTTTAAAATTAAAAAATGCATGGCATGAGGTATTTGTCAAATACTCGAAATCAATTAAAAGAGTATTTTGACCAAAATTAGAATAAAGCTCTTCTTATATAATTAGCAGTTTCTCTGATCATGTAAAATTATTTAAAAAAACTAATTCAAACACCCTCTTATTTTAAGACTTTACAAAAAAAGAAAAAGACTAATTTTAAGCAATTTTTAAAATTTATCTATACAGAAGTTAATTTAAGCTTCGAAAAAAAGGATTGAAGACAGTGTATTGTAAATGTTTGTTCTCATTTTAAATTTTGTACAAAAATATAAACCAAAGTGCCACCCTAACTAAAAATTGTGGTGGAAATTTTGGGGAAAAATAACTTTTAGTTTATTAGCATATTTATAATAGTGTCCCGCAAATGTCAAATTTTCGCCAGTGTTAATCCGTTTTTTTTTTTCCTTCTAAAGTTGGGCTTTGAGCTTCTTACCCAGACATGTAGGCCACAGAGGGTTAATCATTTTTATAATATTGATAAATCAGTATTTGAATTTTTAATGGGACAAGTGTTTAAATTCAATATCCAACAATATCTTAAATAAGATCATCTCTAATTGAAGGATTCATGTACTTTAACAGAAAAAATATATTACATTTGATCTTTTAATATAAGAGTCAGTTGCATTATTTATGATATTAAAGAATTTAATTAACTAATATATTTATCATTATTACTCAAATTAATTTTCCTAATTTATAAATTAATTGGTATATATAACTTAATGATATATATAAATACATCAGAATATATGTTGTAGGTAAGTAATTTGTTTAGCTTTTTTAATCTCAAAAAATTAACTAGTTCTTATATTAAATAAGGTAGAAAAGGTATGATGCATTGTCTTATCTAGTTATACAAGTTAAAAAAAAAAGATATTTAATATTTAATATAAGAGTCAGTTGCATTATTTATGAGATTAAAAAAGCTAATTAACTGATATATTTATCATTCTTATCCAAATTAATTTGCCTAAGTTATACATTAATAGATATATAATTTAATGATAATATATGCTGTGGGTAAATAATTTATTTAATTTTTTTTAATCTCAAAAAATCAATTAGTTCTTACATCTAAAAAAGTTAAATGGTGTACTACATTGTTTTAGCTGACAAGTAAAAAAAAAAACAAAATAAGGCATCCAACAAAAAGCAAAAACACATGGATATCAAGTAATGAGCTTGTACTCTGACCAGAAAAGAAAGTTGCTCATTCTAAACCAACCAAGGACTTGTTTGAGATGATATTGTAGAAATACTTTTAACTAAATTGAGATAAAACTTCTTTCACATTCATGATCAATAAATTATGGATGAAGTTGGAAAAAACCTTGAGGAGAACGAGTATTTTTGGGAGGGTCTTGGCAAACGCTCTTGCCAGTTGAAAAGCTGGCGGAAGCACATAGGAGGAATGGGGTAAACATTACTCAGCTTCTGCTCTAGTCAATACAGTGGTTCTTATAATCCTGCAACTGCAGCTCAGAGATCTATAGCTGTTGATCGTGTTAATTAGCCCAAAAGCCCTGTTTGTTTTAAACCTTTTTTTTTTAAAAAAAAAAACAATTATTGTGTGAAGTCAAATACATGCATACATATCGTGTGAAATGTAATTATATACTTTGACATAGTGTGGATATGTTTTGTGTGTGGTTGAGATTTGACTGTCGTCATCGATAAGTTGCTTTTTTGGCTATAAGACAGTTGCAAGTCCTTTTTAGTTATTCAATTCCTAGACGGTTTCTTTTTAAAATTTCTTGCTTCCTGGCTAGTGTCCTTGATGGTTTTGGTTGGATTAGCTTTTCTCTATCATACCCTCCATTCATCATCTCTATCCTTCATTTGAGTTGAATGGTTGAGATTTAGTATATTATATAAGTATAGTTAAAATATGAAAACAAATAAGTTAAATTCTACATAAGTAATCTCATCACTATAAAATCTATTGAGTGTTTGAGCAAATTTCAGTAAATAATACAAGTTAAATAAAGTTGGGAGAAATTGGGCCACCAACAGTATAAAAACGATAAAATTCGACTACTGCAATCAACACAAGATAAATGAATGGTATGAAGCTGGATTGTATTGATGAGATAGTTTGTGGGTACAAAGAATCTTATAGTAGAGGAGAGCAAGAGAGATCAGAGAGAATGACGTAAGTATAATGCGTTCAATAATAAGGGAGAGTAGGAGAAAGCAGAGCGTTTATATTGAGTACAGAGCATTCAATGTGTCTACAATGAAAGATAGAGCAAAAATAAATAGTTGATCGCTACTAGGGTCACTCGTTGGCTGTATTCAACGACCCCTGAGAATCTTGGGATAGTGGTCGCTAGATCTTCGGATGCTAACCATCTAATCTAATGTTGATGCTAACCATCTAATCTAATGTTGGGGGAGGCTGGCGAAGAACACGAGCTTTATGTGTAGATCCACGTGCTCCTAAGGTGATCATTCGTTAGGATCCCGATGGACCATATCTTGAGCTAGTCTTGTCCATTAAGCCTCATATTAGTGAGATCCAAGTCATTTTTTAGACATGCATTGTGTTGTTAATATTTGATGATTTGTTGTCATTTCATGTGGATGTTGCTTACTTATTATGAAATTTTTTTTAATGATTAAATTGTTTATATAAAACACAGTACTTCTCCCTTGAAATTGAAAATCAGTTCATGATCCCTTGAGTGTTGTTCTCTTCCTCCTACACTCTTGTTTGATTGATAAACGACAAGACGACCCCCAATCTACACGATTCACCCCTCCTTCCCAGCCAAGATCCCTATAATCATTTGCCACCTCCCACCTTATCTCTTGTCTTTTTGGCACAATACTAATTCTCCTTTTCAGCTTTCGTCTCAAACTGGACATGCAATTTCTTACTCCTCATATATTTAATTAACACTCCCTCATGCAGACTTATATTTAGAATCGAAAAAAGAGGGAGCAATTATGTATGACTACCATATTACCGGCCAACATGATGAACTGAGGTCTGGCATCTTCATTGAGCAAAGAATAAAAAAATATTGGACTTTCATAATAAAGACAAGCAACTTGCCTTCGCTTATCTAACATAATTATCAGACTCCTCTTACACAGACCAACCTACATACAATAAACTCTCTGAATTAATCGTACGTAGCCCCCACTCAATCACGTGTGAGACTACCGCTCTAATGGACCTCCTCATGGCTGAATGAGTCAAATTCAAACCTGGAAATCCACCATCAACTTGTTCAACTTCTTGTTGCTTATTCTTTGTTCAATAAACCTTCTACCCTCCTCGCTGCATCATCATGTCACAAGTCAATCCAAACCAAGTAAGATCACCAGAAGTGATTCTGTTTCGATAATTTTAAATATGTGTTCGAAATCATTGAACGAACCTGTGGGACATGGAGGAAGGGGATGAAGGGGTCAACTTGCGGGCCAGGGTGAGGGCGTCTTGGTGGGTGTTGATGACGCGATTGAAGCACAGATAGCGGCCGTAGGATGAGATGTCTTCGAAGACGCAGATGTGGGCGTCCACCAGGAAGTCCAGATCGACGGTCACGAACACTCCGTCCTCGTACATCTCCGCGGCTCCTCTCAAGTACGGAGTCTTGATGGAGAGATCAGGGTCGTCCATCAACAGGCCGGCGTTTATGGACACCATGTTCACCCCGCGGTCCATTGCCAACGCCCACGCTGTCTTCTCCGCCACCGTCTTTGACATCCCCTGCCATAGCTGCCCGCCAATTCCATCAATCAACTTTGTTATTAATTCAACTCACTTGCAAATCGCAATCCTAATCATATATATCCACTTGAAAGTTTGTAGTTATCTGAGATTAGATTTTTAAAAAATGATTATACATAATCTGAAGTAAGTATAGAAGAGAAGTTTTATTTTCACAAACAAACCCAAACCAATCTTTAGTATAAGTAGTTCCCAGATATTAATTAAGCGAAGTAAGTCACGTAAAAATATTGATATTTATCTTCTTCTTTTTTCAAATTAATACTTATAGACTG
>QFDD01010641.1:0-11031 GCA_006871305.1 Vachellia collinsii
TTTTTTTTTTTGTTTTCCCTTTCCGTTTTCTGCTTGCGGAACTTAATTTCGTGATTTTCAACCTATTACTTTTTTGGGTGAGTTTTGAAGCTGGTTGACTCATGGATGAGGAATCATTGATGGATTAGACGGATCTGAAATCATTTTCTCCTTGTAGATTCATTCTCTTGCGCAATGCGTTATTTTGTGAATCTTTTTTCCCTTGTAAACCCTATTTTATTTAATTATTTCACTTCTGGGAACGAACGTACAATTTGAATCTTTTCTTACTGAATCGTTTCTTATACTTTTTTCGGTTATATTCAATAAGAATACGGCTTTCGGGTGCTTTGGGCCCTGGGTTCGACTATCACATATATGTTTTCCTCAAGGATCTTGTTAATGAATCTGGTATTGGGCTATTAGAATTTTCGTGGAGATTGATGTCTACTGAAATTGGCATGTGATGGAATTTGACTTTCTTGTTTTACGATCTCATTTTCTTGAAACTTTCTTGCTTATAGAATTAGAAATCATCTGTGTTGAAATTTTGATATCTGAGCTGTAGTTTAGTTGACTTTGCTTTTGATGGCATTTTGTGGTTCAGTTACATCGATTGCTTCTGTTTGATATTGCTTGATTCATTTAAATATAATCAATTTTTCACGCTGAACTTTTTGTTAATGGACAATAATTTTGGGGTAAAGTGGTCTCTTGTGTGTGTTTAGTGCCAAAATTTATTATAGAATTTCAGTTTAAAGAGTATAGAATGCTGTCTATGTGAATGAATACGAAGGGCTATTTGTTCATCAGTATCAGTACAAGCAGTATTATCTAGTGAAAAACAGTGATCCTTGAAGCTCATTCCTAGATATGGATCTCAACTAATGGTGATATACTGTAAGCTGGATTACTTTTTTTTCTTCGTTGACCTGAGCTTTTATCTATTTTTTTTTCTTTTTGATTTGTAGGTGATGTGGCTTGATTTTGTTGAAGAATATTTTACGGATGATGAGAGAAGAGATGGATAAAATGTCTGCTTCTTCATCAAGGGAGCGTGCACAGCGCCTTTATGATAAGGTATTTTGTATTTGCTCTTTTAGTTAGGCATCAAGTTGCAAACCTTGCTTATGTGAGCCCGAAATAAGGGTTTTATTTTGCTAACCTTATCTTCTGCTAAGAAACCCTTTAATAGGAATTCAGTTTATTTACTGTTACATATTGTGATCTCTCCGTATTATGTTTTATTGAGGAAAAGGTTTTCAATGATTAGTGATTTCCCTTTTAATGGCCAGAGGATGACTCTGGTTTTCTATTTGGAGCCATCTGTCTTGTATGTAACTTTGTCAAATGCCCTCTCCTGTACTAGGGTTCTTGGTTCAGAGGTCAACCTCGTAATGTACCTATTTTTAATTCCACGATTAATTTTTGGCTGTCAAGTTTATTGTGTCTTAAAGGCTCCTGCTTCTTCCTGGCGCATCTTTTGCCTGTTTTTGTTTTTATTTGGCTCCCCCAAAATTTATTTCCTTAGTTGAATACTTTAAATTATTTACGGGTTATAAATTGTCCTATCCATTTCTTTGGAGTCTAGAGGATTAGATTTTATACTCTAGTCACTTTAAAGATAAAACAAGATACTATGAAAAGAAACATTGAAGAAAGAATCAGTTATACTATATTAATGCTCTGTAAAATTGTGGAAGGAAAACTTTTATTGGATAAAAGCACACTTCTCAAGACCATAATACATTGGCAATATTTAATAAAATGACAATAACCTGGAACTACTTAATCAAACTTCCTGTATTCTGATAAAATAAGTCCACTCTATAACTTGAGTCTTCCTGGAAAATGAGTGAATTGAAAATTGAAATTTTCAAACCTTTTTTGTCTAGCCATGTGCAAAGTATATAAAGAATGAGCTAGTCCAAATGGCTTCCATATTTTCCTAATTTATTATTTGTGAGAAAAATTTTTGTCAGGATGAATTTTGATGGTAACGTCTTACTTTATTTAATATTTAGAACCTTGAATTGGAGAGTAAGCGTCGGAGATCAGCTCAGGCAAGGGTCCCGTCAGATCCAAATGCTTGGCAACAAATGCGTGAGAATTATGAAGCAATAATTCTTGAGGATCATACATTCTCTGAGCAGAACAATATTGAGTATGCTCTGTGGCAGTTGCACTATAAACGGATTGAGGAGTTGAGGGCATACCTTAGTGCTGCTCTTTCTTCTGCAGGCTCTAACTCTACTCAAGGAGTGAAAGGTCCCTCACGACCTGATCGGATTACTAAAATAAGGCTGCAGTTTAAGACATTCCTTTCAGAAGCTACTGGATTTTACCATGATCTTATTATGAAAATCAGATCAAAATATGGGCTTCCTCTTGGTTTTGAGGATTCAGAGAATCAAATTGTTATGGAGAAAGATGGAAAAAAATCTGCTGACATGAAGAAAGGTTTAGTTTCTTGTCACCGTTGTTTAATATATCTGGGAGATCTTGCTCGGTACAAAGGATTGTATGGTGAAGGGGACTCAATAAACCTTGAGTTTGCAGCAGCTTCTAGTTACTACTTACAAGCTGCATCTCTTTGGCCATCTAGCGGGAATCCCCACCATCAGGTGCTTCCCATTTGCCTATTCTGAATTCTTGATATTTTACTTGTTCTGAATTGTTGATCATGGTTATCACTTTCCAACGTCTTGAACTGTTATTTCCAGCTTGCATTATTGGCTTCATATTCTGGGGATGAGCTGTCAGCTATCTATCGATATTTTCGAAGTCTGGCTGTGGATAGCCCATTTTCAACTGCAAGAGAGAATTTGATCCTTGCATTTGAAAAGGTAAGATGACCATGAAGGTATTTATTGAAAAAGTGACCGTAGAATTGATTTTGCAGCTTTTTGTTATCAATATTATTTTGATTATCTCATCTGTGATGTGAGTCTCATTGTTTCTGGTGGTCTTGTTTTGTAATATGCTAATGATTACCTGCATGATGAACTATTATTGATGTTTAAATTCACACATTTCTTAACTACACTTTGGATTTGATTATAAAAGCTAACAACATTATAAAGAGGAAATTTGTTTTCAGTTTATTCTCATTGATGCACCGCTGTGATGGATTTTGTGTATGTGTGTTATTTATGCATGTGCACATGCAGTTGATATTATGGAGAAGTAAAGAGAAAAGAAAAGGAGGAAGGGGGTTTATTTGATAGCAATTTTTGTGTGCACTGGGCGCAGCATTTCATCTATGCACTTTCCAATCAAAATGCTCCAACCACCTTTTGTGGGTCCCACTCTGCCTTGAAAATTGTGAAAGAAAAAATAAGGGGCGGACAAAGAAATTTCAGGAGACATGTATGGACCCCAGAAAGGCAACTGCAGCTTTTTGATTGGGGAGTGCATAAATGACGTAGTGCGCTGAGTAAACACAAGAATTTCTCTTTATTTGCAGACATTGTGAAGGATTTTTAATGTGGTGTGTGATTTTGACTATATCTTCCTGTTCACTTTTTTGGCTTTGTTGTTCCATGACAAACTACTTTTTTTCATGCCTACATAGAATCGGCAGAGTTATTCTCAGCTTTGTGGTGATGTGAAAGCTCTTGCAGTCAAGGAAGCTTCTGGGCGTGTGAATGGCAAGGGAAGAGGAAAAAATGAAACCAAACTTGCAACAAGAGGTACTGTTCTGGATACCAGTCCTAAAAAGAAAGGAGCATCCTCAATTGAAGAGAATTTTAAGTCCTTCTGCACTCGTTTTGTCCGTCTGAATGGAATATTATTTACCCGAACTAGGTATTTAGTATTCTCCTCAACTTCTATATACACCTCGCTCTATTTTGAATTTCCATTGTGCTGACTTTTACATTGTTTTCTGTTATGTTTTATGGTGCAGCCTAGAGACTTTTTCTGAAGTTCTCTCATTAGTTAGCACGGGCTTTCATGAACTTCTTTCCTCAGGACAACATGAGGAGCTGAATTTTGGAGTAAATCCTCGTGAAAATGCACTTGCCATTGTCAGAATTGTCTCTATTCTTGTGTTCACAGTTCATAATGTGAATAGGGAATCTGAAGGTCAGACATATGCGGAAATCGTGCAACGTGCTGTTGTACTTCAGAATGCATTTACCGCAGCTTTTGAATTAATGGCTTACATTATAGAGAGATGCTTGCAGCTGCATGATCCGTTTTCCAGTTATCTTTTACCAGCCATATTGATTTTTCTGGAATGGTTGGCATGTTATCCGGATCTTGCTGCAGGCAGTGATGTGGGTGAGAATCAGGCAGCAGTGAGATCAAAGTTCTGGAATCATTGCATATCATTGTTAAATAAACTTCTTTCAGTTGGGTCTATGGCTATTGATGAAGATGAAGATGATAGTTGCTTTAATAACATGAGCAAGTATGAAGAAGGAGAAACTGAAAATCGGCTTGCTTTGTGGGAGGACTTTGAGTTAAGAGGATTCATTCCACTTGTCCCTGCACAAACCATCTTGGATTTTTCAAAGAAGCATTCCCTTGGAAGTGATGGTGACAAGGAAAGAAAAGCTCGAGTCAAAAGGATTTTAGCTGCAGGGAAGGCTTTGGCAAATGTGGTTAGGGTGGACCAGAAAATTATATATTTTGATTCAAAGTGTAAGAAGTTTGTAGTTGGTATTGAGCCTCAAACCTCAGAAGAATATGCTCTTCCTACTTATTCAGTTATGCCTGATGCAGAAGAGTTAACCAAAGAAAATCCAGCAGACATTTTGAAGTTGGGAATGGTCCAGTCAAATAAACATCAGTATGTGGAAGGAGAGGATGATGATGAAGTTATTGTTTTTAAGCCTGTAGTTGCTGACAAGAGAGCTGATATTGTTGCTTCAACTTGGGCACCTCATGAGGGTTTGGAACCTGTTCAAAAAGCTTCTGGAGGGGATATGAAATTTCATGTCAATCCATCATCCAACCCCATTGATCTGAACCAATCCAACCCCATTAATCTGAACCAGCAAACAGGCTTAGATTCAAATTTGGTCATGCCTGTTTCTGTTGGCAGTGTGGTTTCTCAACACCTGCAGCAAGTTCAACCGCATACTTCACGATGGTTAGAAGAGGAAATTTCTCTTGCTAACAGTTTGAAAGGTCTTAGGTTTATGGAGAACGGGCATGCATTGAAACCTACAATGTCACAAGCTATAGGCATCTCGAACCATGCTGCACTCACTGTTCCCATCCAACAATCAGTCAGTGCCAGTGCTGCTAATGGGTTCTATGGTCTCTCAAAAGCTGTAGTACCTGTGATACCATCTAAAGTTGGTGCTATTACATCTTCTGGAGCTTTTTCTGATAACTTGTCTGTGAAGACATCAGTGGTCTTGCCAGCTGGTTTGACGAAAAGTCCAGTCGGTCGCCCTGCTAGGCATCTAGGACCTCCTCCTGGTTTTAGCTCTGTTCCACCTAAACAAACTGATGAACTCTCTGCTGCAGATTCAATCAGTTCAAATCCAATTTTGGATGATTATAGTTGGTTGGATGGATATCAGTTGCCCACATCAACCAAAGCTCTAGTTCCCAATGGTCGTGTTACTTATTCTCAATCAAATTCCCACCAAGTCGTTGACAACAATGGTTTGAGTGGGACAGTCAGCTTTCCCTTTCCTGGAAAACAGATTCCTTCAGTGCCCTCTCAGGTGGAGAAACGAAATGGCTATTTAGATTATCAGACATATGAGCTCGCTAAAGCGCACCAAGATCAGCAGCTGCAGCCACAACAACAGCTCACAGCTGGAAATCAGCATCTTACACCACTGCCAGAGCAGTTTCATGGACAGTCAATCTGGAGAAGTCGCCACTTTGTGTGATGTTGATACGACATTATAGATGGTATGCTTCTATTTTGGATTTTCCACTCCATAATAATTTGATTATTTTGTTTGAATTCTCTAACAATTCTGTTCATTGGGTTCCTTGAAGGATTATGGTGAATGTGCTGCATCCCTTTGCCTCCCATTCAACCTCCGACTCTATTTCCTTGTGATTGAATGTTGGAGTTCTTTTGACCTTGACTTGTTGCGGGCTCTAGCCACTAAGAAAGGTAACATTATTTAAAAATAACCTAAAAAAACATTGGCATGGTATGATTTAGAAATATGAAACCTGCATCTTATGCAAGTTATGTTTCATACTCTTGAAAGAAATCATATCAATGCTTATGTCTAAGGATTAAGACTTCGATGCAATTTCTTATGTACTGTTTATCCAATTAAAAGCCATATATCTCTTATTTTGATGGTAGCTTGACAGCAAGGATTAAGGAAACTAAGTTTCACTGTTCTTAATTGCAGATTTTGCTGAGCTTTCCAGCCCAGTGGATGGAAGATATGCGAGCATCATTTACAGTTCAACGTTCTTATGAAGTGAATTCCTTATCTGGTTGGGGTGGATAGGTGTTAAATAAGAGAATATATCCAGTCGTCTTGGGGCTTGTATCTTCAGGGGCTTGTCGATGTCATAATCATGGTTTGTTCACTGCTCTGATAGAGGTCAGGTGTCATAATGGCACATCTATAAGAACCATTGTTACCATCAAGTCGCTGCGGATGAAAGAGAGTGCTAGCCCTTTACTCTGCCGCAAAAACATCAGGCTTAATAGTTGGGAGGGTCGCTAGGTACGAAGTGGGTGTCAGAAAGTTTGGTCACGCGATATGTGATAATAATAAAAACATTGTGGGGGCATACTTGAGTGGTTGCGTCTTTGTTAAGGTCCTTATATTGTGCGTTAATTGTGCATGACAATGTGGTACACGGCACGCTTTTTCTCTCTTTTTTCCCAAGTCGGGTTTGGTTTCCTACTCGAACTTTCAAATAAATAAATCCCTTGTGGATGGTGGGTGGTGGTCTATTCCATCTTGGTCCTTATGAACATCAATGACTTATTTGCATTAGGACTTGCTTTCGTTAGTTTTCCTGGTGATTTCTTGTGTATTGCCGGCTAATGAAAAGTTTTGCATCCTCGATTTTATCCGCTTTTGGTGTGCATTCATTGCCTTGTGGAGTTACTTGGCCTATGAATTATTACTCCATGGTTGATTTATTCTCTCAAATTACTAAATGAATGCTTTAACCAATTGGGTTAGGTTTCGTTGAAAAAGTTAGTCTTTCACAAAGTGGTGAATAAGGTTAAAATCTCTGTTGAGATTGGACACATACATGGTGTTTGATGGTTTAGCCCAATAGAAGCAATACTTGAACCTAGCAAAAAATAAAAACGAAAATCAGTGCTTTTATTTTTCTGGGAATATAACATGAACTGTTTTGGCCAACCAATGAATTGTGATGTTTTGGTGGGTGGGTTTCGCCTTTGTTTGTTCTTGGATTAATGAACTTGAAATGCTATTAATGAATTTTGAATTTGTGGTATTAAATCATTTTTAATATGTTTAAACAGAGTTGAACAGGGAAATTTGTTAACCCATTCAACAGTGTGTTAGAAAGATTTAAATGAAGATTTGATAATGTAGACAGATGGTCATGATTATTTGAATGTTTAAATGGTTTAGATTTTCTTTCCTCTATTTTTGGTATTTTTAAATAGAATGGTTTAGATTTGTTTGTATCGTACAAAACATGGCATGGGTAAAAATGCATCATTTGGCTCATAAAAGTCCTTTTTTTTTTTTTTAAAGGTGAATTGCAGGTTATCTGGTTTTATGAAACCTGCATATAATTAAGCCTGTTGCTTCATGTTAATGCTAGTTTGATTCTAGGCGAAGAACAGTACCCAACAAATGGACACTTCATCAAACCCAAGAAAGATCACTGCAGAGTTTCTACAAGAAAAGAATTTACCAAATTTAAATTCAAAATGTTTCTTCTTAAAAACGAATGCGAGTGGATACCTCTACAAATTTGACAGTGAAAAGATTATTTTTGACAATTTAGTAGAATTTACATGTGTAAATAATATAAAAATATGTCAGATTGAATGTCAATGTTGTACAAAAATATGTTTAAAATTTTGCTAAATAAAGGATGCAGTGGGCTGCTCAAAACTCAAAAAGGAATGATATGCTGGTTGAAAAAAAAAAAATTCCACAAATGGAAAATGAGTCTAATCCAATGGATTAGTTCTTTATAATACGATAAACTAGAGTTTCAATTCTTCTTGTTCATTCAATTGGAGGATGCTTGAAGTAAAAAAAAAAAATAGAAAAAAAGAATAAAATTTGGGGATTTATAATAGTTTTGGGTTAGGATATTTGTGTAATATTACCTTTTGATTTTATTAGACTTTGAGTAAGTTGTTAAAATGGATACCGAGGCAAAACATTAGGTCTGTTTTGGGTAGGGAAGGGAATGGTCGGTTTAACATACTAGTTTATATAATGTATATTTATATGTTATATAAATTAATTTACACCTTAATTATAATTAATGTGATAATAGTTTTTATTTATAATTAATATAATAATATATTTTAAAAAATGTTCCTTAATTTCCACAGATTTGGGGATTCATATGCATAAAATCAAATTGGGCAACACTCTTGGAACAAGGAAGTAGCAAAACAGAAAAAGGAAAATAAAATTGTAAATTATAATTGATATTTTTATTCAATGAAGGAGTACAATTCATGCTAAGGGGTACAAGTTGGCACGTTCCCAGAGACTTGGGGATTAATGTTCTTACAAGTGGCAATTGCAGCAGTGCCATTGAACTTGAGATTAATATTTGCAAGTTGTACCTTCTCACATGGCACACTGCTACTGCAAATTAAAATCATTCCTTCCTTTGTTGTTGATGTGCCTCTAATGTTCTTGAATAAGACCCTACTTATTTTCACTTTTGATGGAGTCTGTTGTGGCAGTTCAAAATTCAAGAATTAAAAAAGAAAGTAGTTAGAAACATGCAGGGAAAACTCGAAAAATATGATTACAGTATAACACCCGGTCTTAGATGATTTTTTTTTGAAGAGATTGAAAATGCCAAATAAATTACTTAATCATGACATATATTTTGAATTAATTATATGTATTATTAGATTATAGGTATTAACTTGCAAATTTACCTCAAAATTTTTTCGTCATGAACAAAATTGCCCAGGAAGTTTTTTAGGAACATTGGTTTCCCATAAGTTTTAAAGTAGAGTAATGTTGTCCCTTACGGTTAAAAATGATAATGATCAATATCAATTGCTCTTAAAAAAACTTTAAAGGTAACATTGTTCCAAAAAAAAAAATTTCGAGGCAAATTCACACATAAACCCTGGATTATTATATCGGTTTAGAAGTCTGGCAAATCAGTTTGATGAAAAAAATAAATATATCAGTTAATTAACTTCCATAATTCTTTTCAAAAAAAAGTCAACTGACTTTTATATTAAGAAATGAAGATGCAGAATATATTTTGAGATTGAGAGACCTAAATACCTGCTTTGAGCATTGGTTCCATGGGCAGTATTCTTGGTCTATGATTATAGGATTGGTGACATTAATCATGACAAGATCCTCAAAACGCAACTGAGAGACTGGGATTTTGATTGAAGTACCAGGCCAAGTCTTGATCCTCACACCATTGTCAGTGTCTTTGAAAGTACAGTTCTTTATTATCAAACCTTGTACAGCTTCTTCATATTCATATTTCCCCAAACTTCCAACACTGATGCCATGGCCAGGTCCACAAGTCACATTCTGAACAGTCACTTGTCTGCTTCCATCACCAAATGAGATGCAATCATCTCCTGTTCTGATATTAGAGTTAAGTATTTTCACTTGCGTTGATCTTCCGATGTGGATTCCATCTGTGTTGGGACTTTCTGCTGGTGCCACAATGGAGAATCTGTCGAATGTGATGTTCCGGCAACCAAGAACATTCACATGAAAGTGTTTGCTGTGTTTTGATGTAATATCCTGGATGATCGAATTGTTCATGAAGCTGAAACCAAAATTCTGTAAAGGGTTTCAAAGGAAGTCAGACTTCTAAAAGACATTACAATAATGTGAACACAAATCAAGTCTAATTTTCGTTCCCTTTCTCTTAACCGGTTTTTACCACATGAGTATGTGATTTTTCATGTTAAAACCTATGAATTTTATATTGTTATCTAGAAACTAAGAAATTGGTTATAGAGTTGATACAATATTTGGTCGATCAAATTTACCCTTATTTTGTTTGTAGTCCATCGAATTTAAAACTAATGGGTTCAATCATTTGAGTTTTATTTTATTTAAAACATTGGTCATGATAAAATTTGGATTATTTTATCTCTTGAGATCCCAAAATCAAAATAGCGATAAATTCGAAGGATCAGATATTCTATTAACTCTTGTTATATTTTAAAGGGTTAAGGTGCAAATTAATCCTAAAAGTTTTTGCTTAGGAACAATATTACCCCCAAAAATTTTGTTGAGAATAATATTATCTTAAAAGTTTTTAAATACAATAATACTACCTTTTACCGTTAAAATGTTGATGGTTAACGTCAATTTTAGTTTTCTAACAGAATGGGATAATATTACTTCTTTTTGAAACTTTCGAATGCAATATTGCTTATAAACGAAAACTTACGAGATAAATTTGCACCTTAACCTTATTTTAATCAGAAATTTTTTTAAAAAAATCATGACTCGAGAAATTCAACACATGTTCGTGAATTCTATGTATGAGTTAAGAATTTCATTAATTACCATGGAAAGCTTTTTGCAGTTCCAAGTCTTATGGCAGTTGTTTTGCTTCCAAGCCGTTGAACCTCGACCGTCAAAAATGGCACCACCAGATAAAGTAAATGAATCAACGTATCCGAATCTAAGCCACTGAGCATCTCCATTGAACTGATTAGGGTTTTCTGGTGCAACAATGTTGCCTTCAACGTGAAGCTCCATTGGAGCCTTGCAAGGACCGTTCAGCTCTATTTGTCTCAACTTGTATCTGTTCCTTGGCACAACAACTTTGCTTGCCCTTGTTGATGCACATGCCTCTCTCCATGCTCTCTCCAAGCTCTTATCATCATCAATCAGCAGGCCAAGTGCATTTCAATACAATATAATTATGATGAAAAGA
>QFDD01010642.1:0-11096 GCA_006871305.1 Vachellia collinsii
AAAGGTTCGTGAGTGTGTGTGTGTGTGTGTGAATAAACAAAAGAGCTGTACTCAACAACAACATTTAAGTAACAAACAAGTCCCACGTATTATGGCCATTTCCTGTACGTAAAAAACTTTACTTTGAGACACGAAATCAGTATGAACACGTTGATTCAACTCAACTTTTAATTAATTATAGAAATAAAGGTCTAATCAATGCTTATACAAGGCAGTGACGTTCTATTCACAATGTTGGCTCAAAAGCAGAAATGTAAATAAGAAAAAATTAAGGAATTTGGTCTGCGCATGCACACATATACAACTTTATTTGGTATGGCCTCACTGACTCGTAAGGAGGAAGAAAGAGAAATAAGAATATGCTGTTTCTGATTATCTTCGTCTCTCCTTCTCAGAAACACTACTGATTAATAAAGCTCTCTTTGATTTCCTCTGATCTAAAAAATATAATGAGATTATTATATCATCATGATCCCGTGCATTGCTTCTCTGAAAAATTATTTATATCATATGACGACTGTACTTAATGCTGACTGATCTAATCCGCTTTTTAATTTTTCAGACTTAAGTGATTAATATAATTGGCAGACAGTGGCTTTTTGTAACAACCAAATGTCAAGGGAAAATGAACCTAACAAAGTAACAACCAGTTTTTGACCCCCTCATTCCCACTACTGTAATATTTTAATGTTCTTAATTAAAGTCATTCCTTCAGGAGCAGGAAAAATATATAAAACTTGGTGAATGACCAATATATATAATTAAGACGAAGCCTGATGAATTAAAAATAAATAAAGGGGAGATAGCATGTAGTATTATATAATGCAAAACCTTGACAATAGTAGTCTTCATCGTTCATTAAGACCAGCAGACAAATAAGTTTTAAATACTTGTTCTCAGATCTCATTGAATGAAGCACTATAAAGTTGCCCACACAACTTTAAGAACCCACATATATAAATAAAGCTCTATATATTGATTCATTAAGCACACACTTTTTTAAAAGTGCTTCATTTTGACTATATATTCCACTCACTAATGGTGTCACGCGCTTGTGCACTCATATATAAGCATGATATAGGATATCAACTCCTTCAATTCATATTGTTCTCTTTGCTTCCGCCCTTCCAGGTTGAGCTTTGGAGAAGAAGAACAAGTTGAAAGGAAGCAACATTATGGGTTCCTCAGAAAGGGAAGTGTTAGAGAAGAAAGAGAAGAGTAGTAATAATGGAAAAGAGAGACTTTCAAATAATAACTCTATAGCCATAATTTTCAGATACAGTGATTGGATCGATGTGGTTCTCATGGTAATGGGAGCTTTAGGTGCGATAGGAGATGGCATGTCCACCAACGTATTGCTCATATTTGTTAGCCGTATTATGAACAGCTTGGGTTATGGGAATAAACACCAAAACAATGGGGATTTCATGGCTGAGGTCGAAAAGGTTGGCATATGTTGTAATACTTTTGTCTACTTGCGTCCTTTTTCCTTAGTTATATTATCTGTTTTTCCTTTCTTACATTCTTTATTTTTGGCTTGGATTGTTGTTTACAGTGCAGTTTATATTTTGTCTACCTGGGTTTAGCAGCCATGGGGGTGGCCTTCATGGGTAATTATTCCAAAGACTCTCCTCTTCATCTTCTGGCTTCAGATTTTGAGAAGAAAGTGAAAGTTTCAAGTTTTATTTTACAATTGAGAGTTAGCAAGAATCTAACTGCACTATCACTGGATGTATTTACAAAATATATAATCTTGAACAATAAAAACAAATCATGGAGCTACAGAATGCAAGATCTATGTATATATACAAGTGGTTTTAAGTAACTGCAGATGATGATTAATGCAGAAGGGTACTGCTGGAGCAAAACAGGCGAGAGGCAAGTACTGAGAATTCGCTACAAGTATCTGGAAGCTGTACTTAGACAAGAAGTTGGATTATTTGATTCCCAAGAAGCAACCACCTCAGAAATCATCAGTAGCATATCAAAGGACACTTCGCTCATCCAAGAGGTTCTCAGTGAAAAGGTCATTCATTTATTCCTATTTCTCTCTCTCCTTTTCCGCCTCTTCATATATATATATATATATATCAGCTTCATCCATTACCATATACTAATATACTTTCATTTCAATATTGGATTATGGTATCTCATCAGGTACCCTTATTCTTTATGCACTCATCATCATTCATCTCAGGGGTTGCATTTTCTGCATACTTCTGTTGGAGGGTGACATTAGCAGCATTCCCAACGCTGCTTTTGCTGATTATTCCTGGCATGCTTTATGGCAAGTTCCTAATCTATCTCTCAAAAAAGTCTCATGAAGAGTATGGAAAAGCAAACACCATAGTAGAACAGGCTCTGAGTTCTATCAAAACTATATATTCCTTCACTGCTGAGAAGAGAATCATTCAGAAGTATTCAGATGTACTGGACACAACTTCAGAGCTAGGGATCAAGCAAGGCATAGCCAAGGGTCTTGCTGTAGGAAGTATGGGTCTCTCTTTTGCAATCTGGGCTTTTCTTTCTTGGCATGGAAGCCATTTGGTTATGTACAGTGGTGAAAGTGGAGGAAAAGTCTACGCAGCTAGCATCACCTTCATTATGAGTGGCCTGTAAGTAGTTTCTTTCATTCCTTTTAAATGCATAGTAAATGGTTAGGGTCATTTTTTACCCTATTTGAATATCCAAAAGTTTTCTCCTTTCTGGCTCAATATGGCCTCCAACGTGTTAAAAAGGAAGCGTTGTCACAGTTAGGGTGAGATTGATCATTTTTAACACTTCTTGTGACATTGAATTTAAAAAAATTCAGATACTCACAACTTATTCATGACCTTTAATCATTTTTTTTCAATATATCTATAACCTTCTCTATAAAATACATCATACTTAAAAGATTGAGATACTTAATACATTATTTATCTGAAAGCCAGCTATAACTAGTTACAGAAATTTTATAATATTAGATAACTACTATTTGTGGTTAAGTTATTGCCGTCCTACCCATTTTTGGTGGGAAAGGAGATTTAAATCCATTCAACTTCATGATTGATGTGAGCTGTATGTAAGACCAGAGTCAAGTTGTTTATTATTTAGCTGATAATCATTATCTTGATTAATGTGCATCCAAATTAAAGAAAGATAAGATCCCACTAACCCCACATCTTTTCTCACCGCACAAACATCGATGCCTCCTAAAACTCTTACAACACATAACATGCTTTTGGCAGTGCGCAAGTTAAAGAAGTGAAAATGAAATGTAATAAGAAGTCACCAAACCTCAACAACAACAAAATTTGGTCCCAGTAGATAGAATTGGTTATATGGGTCAAACGATGTCATTGTACTCTATCATAAACTATATTTTTAAAGAAGTCACCAAACCTTCTTTGGAGGGAAAAAATTGCCCTTCTCTGTTTAACAAGAATGCTCTCTCAAAACCCTTCTCATGAAGGCATTTAGGTACTTGAGTTATGTTACTAAAGTTGTCTCCAGTTATAATACCAAGGGAGGTATGTATATATGCGTGAGAGGTTCCCCTCTTCACTGTGCGCTCTCTCAACCTTGATATAATATTATTCTATCTCCAATTATTTATAATGTGCTTTCTAATCGAAGCGAAGATTCTTCAAATCGATTATAAAACATTGTTTTGATCTTCTGGTCGTCAAGAGTTATAATTGTTGGTATAACTTTTCTAATAATTTTGCTGCAGAGTGTACGTAATCACTATTAAATCTCTCAACCTGTAATAAAGAAATATACTGTAATTTAATATTCTCATAATCTCTTTATCAATTGACTAGACGACAACAGTGTCCTGAATTGGATGATTAATCGATAGCTCAAGCCAAAGATATATATTCAATTATATTATTGGACGCATACATAGCCGATCCACCGCGAGAAGTGAAATGATTTATACATATTAATGAAATCAAAGAAATCACACTTGACGATGTTATATTCAAATAGCTCTTATTCATTAGTAAATGATATACACCGCTACTAATAATCACTCTCTTTCTCAATTTTCACGTGCTTCTCTCGAGTTAAGGAAAAGTTAGAAACGTAGCCCTCATGAACTTTTCCTAGTCCTACGTACGTACGTAGATGTTGTAGATCTTACATGAAATGAAACTCCTTTGCTTTGTAATACAGATCCCTAGGAGTGGTGCTTCCTGATCTCAAATACTTCACAGAAGCATCTGTTGCAGCTTCACGCATATTTGAGGTGATTGATCGGATACCATCAATTGATGTTGAGGACACAAAAGGACTTGTGTTAGAACACGTAAGTGGGAGGCTAGAATTTGAGCATGTAAAATTCACATACCCTTCTCGCCCAGAAACAGTTGTGCTAAGAGATTTCAATCTCAGAGTTGAAGCAGGCAAAACTGTTGCTTTGGTTGGTGCGAGTGGGAGTGGAAAATCCACTGCAATTGCATTATTGCAGAGATTTTATGATGCTGATGAAGGTGTTGTGACGATTGATGGGGAAGACATAAGAACCTTACAGTTGAAATGGATAAGAGGGAAAATGGGGCTTGTCAGCCAAGAGCATGCACTGTTTGGAACATCTATAAAAGAAAATATCATGTTTGGGAAGCCAGATTCCACCATGGATGAAGTAATTGCTGCAGCCACTGCTGCAAATGCTCATAACTTTATAAGGCAGCTTCCTGAAGGTTATGAGACCAAGGTATGTTTTTTAGTCGAAGTTAATGAGAATAGATGAGTTCAGTGTTATTCTCGATCAGTTTCTGAGATAAAGTTCCACACTGGGATTTTTCATCCATTCACTGACCAAATTAAATGTGAATCATCATCAGGTTGGAGAAAAGGGGGCACTTCTATCAGGTGGACAGAAGCAAAGAATAGCCATTGCTAGAGCCATCATAAAGAATCCAGTGATTCTTCTACTTGATGAAGCAACCAGTGCTCTTGACTCTGAATCTGAATCACTGGTTCAGACTGCCCTTGATCAGGCCTCCATGGGAAGGACCACATTGGTAAGTACCTCAAACTAATATGCAATGCTATACCTCAAAGTACTTTAAAGCAATTTTTTTGTAATGGCTTGAGAGGGAACCAACTTATTTGTATTAGAGTAAAAGAATTCCACATTGTTTAGGGAAGTCCTATCAAATTAGCTTAAACTATTTTGATAGAAAGACAGCCCTAGTATATATCTAGCTAATTCTAAAATCTAATTTGCACCTCCCTTGTCTAATCTAATTACTTACTAAACATGATCACAGGTTGTTGCCCACAAGCTATCAACCATTCGAAATGCAGACCTCATAGCAGTCGTCAATGGTGGCCGTATCATTGAAACAGGGACACATAATGAACTCATAAACCGGCCAAATGGCCACTATGCAAAACTGGCAAAACTACAGAGACAACTAAGCTGTGATGAGCAAGAACAAAGTCCAGAAATGGGTGTATCTTCTGCCGCAAGAAGCAGTGCTGGGAGACCAAGCCCTGCCATCTTCCCAAAATCACCCTTGCCTGATGAAACCCTTTCAGATCTTGTTGTGTCTTCTTACCCTCCTCCTTCGTTTCGTCGTCTTCTTTCTTTGAACGCATCTGAATGGAAACAGGGTCAAATTGGAAGCCTCTCAGCTATGGCATCAGGCTCAGTTCAACCTATATATGCCTTCACCGTTGGGGGTGTGATCTCTGCATTTTTTGTTGAGAGCCATGAAGAAATGCGTCGAAGGATCAGGAATTACTGTTTTATTTTCTCCTTCCTCGCCTTTGCTTCCATCATCCTCAATCTCATTCAACACTACAATTTTGCTTACATGGGAGAGAAATTAACCAAGAGGGTCAGGTTGCACATGCTAGGGAAGATCTTAACCTTTGAAACTGCTTGGTTTGAGGAAGAACAAAACTCCAGTGGAGCCTTATGCTCAAGGTTGAGCAATGAAGCTTCCATGGTGAAGTCACTCGTGGCAGACCGAGTTTCTCTACTTGTACAAACCACTTCCGCCGTCACAGTCGCCATGATCATAGGGCTCGTGGTTGCATGGAAGCTCGCTCTAGTTATGATAGCAGCTCAACCACTCACAATTCTCTGCTTCTACACACGAAAGGTGTTGCTCTCCACACTCTCAACCAAATTCATCAAGGCTCAAAACCAAAGTACTCAAATTGCGGTGGAAGCAGTTTATAATCACAGAATCGTAACTTCATTTGGAAGCAACAGACTAGTTCTGAAATTGTTCGATGAGGCTCAGGAGGCCCCGAGGAACGAAGCGAGGAAGAAGTCATGGATGGCCGGGATAGGGATGGGTTCTGCTCAGTGTCTAACTTTCATGTCATGGGCTTTGGATTTCTGGTTCGGAGGAACGTTGGTGCAAAAGGGTGAAATATCAGCAGGCGCTGTGTTCAAAACATTCTTCGTTTTGGTCAGCACCGGAAAAGTCATAGCCGACGCCGGAAGCATGACTTCCGACCTCGCCAAAACCTCAAAAGCAATCGCCTCTGTCTTTGAAATCCTTGACCGAAAATCACAAATCCCCAAGGTATGTATATAATACATAGCACTTAAAGCCTCCATTTTTATAACTTCACTAATTTTGCAGAATCACTTTAGAACATGTCATTATTGTAGGGTGGAGATGGAACTAGTGGGTGTAAATTGGAGAAGATGAGTGGGAAGATAGAGATGAAGAACGTTGATTTTGCATATCCATGCAGGAGGGACATTCCAATTCTGAGACAGTTTTGCTTGGAGGTGAAAGCAGGAAAGACTATTGGACTAGTTGGGAAGAGTGGGTGTGGAAAATCTACAGTGATAGCTTTGATTCAAAGGTTTTACGAATCTGAGAGAGGCTTAGTCAAAGTGGATGGTGTGGACATAAGGGAACTAGACGTACATTGGTACAGACAGCACACAGCACTTGTAAGCCAAGAGCCCGTTATATACTCAGGCACCATCCGTGACAACATCTTGTTTGGCAAGCAAAACGCCACAGAAAATGAAGTGGTCGAGGCCGCCATGGCAGCAAACGCTCATGAGTTCATCTCGTAAGTGGCTCTGATATTTAACTACACATAACATCAAACTTCATGATCAATCCTCTAATCGCTCTGGTAATGCAGATCACTGAAGGATGGATATGAAACGGAATGTGGGGAGAGGGGAGTACAATTGTCGGGAGGACAAAAGCAGAGAATAGCGATAGCAAGAGCAATAATTAGGAACCCGACAGTACTACTGCTCGATGAAGCAACGAGTGCTTTAGACGTACAATCAGAACAGATAGTGCAGGAAGCGCTTGATAGGATCATGGTTGGGAGGACCACCATTGTTGTTGCACATAGACTCAATACCATTAAGCATCTTGACTCAATTGCTTATCTTGCAGACGGCAAGGTTATCGAGCGAGGAACCTATGCCCGCCTAAGGCACATGAAAGGTGCCTTCTTCAACCTCTCCACACATCAAACTTAGAAATCACTACAAGCACTAGCAGAGAAACATGATTCCGTGTATGTGCGATAACAATCTATATAATGTAACGTCACCCCAAAATGGAAAATTTTATGATGTAAATATAAAGTTTGAGACAGTTCTGAAACATCAAAGGATAGAACGCTGTTTATTACAAAACACACAACATAAGGGGAATCTCGTTCATTTTACGAGAACTTGTTCGTTTGGGGAGTTGAGGAGACTCGGATAGCTCGGCTTGGCGCAGCAACTGCACGTGAATTCATCAATTGCATTACAATGCACTACTTAGAAACTAGTTGTATGTAAAGAAGGGTATAGAGAGAGAGACCTGAAGGTAAGGTTCAACTTTGGCCTTGAGGTTCAGCTGCTCTTGCTTCACCTGCTTATAAGCAGTTATTGTCCTGCATATATTCATGCCTATTTATATCAGTGTTGTCATATTATACATACGCAACCACAGCTTAATAGATATAGCCATTTCTGTTTCCAAGGGGAAATAAGATAAAGAGAAGTGGGGTCGTCATTATTCATCACCTTTCCATGTTGTCTTCTTGCCAACTTTTGATCATCTTGCCCACCTCATTTGTCATCTTAAGAGCACCGAGACCGCAAAAGGTTTAACACTTTGAATTGTCGAGACCTTGAGGGGCCACATTATAGAATATAGACTAAGAAAGACCCAACTCTTACAAATTGAATTCCATGGAATCTCCAAGAAATAGGTTTCACAAAAAATAACGTTACCATAAATCATCTTTACTTACGTTCATCTTAGAGAAAATTATTTTGCAGATACCTATACTTTTTGCTCTTTATTGAACCATTTAACTTTACTTTATTAGCATTGTTAACCCCTGTATTGAAACTAACGCTGCTAGCTGCTAACAGAGCATGGTTAAAGAATTTAATAAAAAGAAAAAAATAGTTATCAAAATAAATATTGAAAGAAAGTATTTCTATATGCAAAGTAGTTTTCCGTTAATCTTAATAAAAAGAACGGAAAAGAATTACGATACCTGACAATGCTTCCCTTGAGTCGGTAAAGCAACATGGCTATGCTCTCCTTGTCTTCGTGTTGATGAAACCTGCGGGCACACAATAATCCTCCAAGTACAATTTGTTATGATTAATTAATAAAAGAGGAAGTGACAATTTGATATCAAAGTGAAGATGGTGGTGCTCACAAACTGTTGTCAATGTCATGGAACTGTCTGGTAGTGTCCCTGAAGAACAAGGTAAACATGTCCTCAACAAAGTGAGGACTGTCCATCCCCCATTATTAATTCTCCTTTAATTTCATTTGGAATAGTTATTTGGTATTTGATGCTGTACTTACTCTGTGTGCATGATAAGTGTGTGAATGATCAAGTATCACTTCAATAAAAATTTAAGGGCTAAAGTACAAATTTTAGCCCAAAATTTTTCAGTCAGAAATAATAGTCTTAAAAGTTTTTAAGTTTAGAGTTGTCTCAAAAATGTCATAATATAGAGTAATATTACATCTTACCATTAAAAATATTAACGGTTAATGTAAGTTTTTAAAAAGGGTGGCAACATTGTAATGTTTTAAAACTTTTGGGTGACGTTATAAAAAAAACACTTTCAGGACAACATTACTCTTGAACAAAAATTTTGATGCAAATTAACACCTTCATCCTAAATTTAACAGCTAGTTGAAGCTTTGCTATATATGAATCTATGAATAGATTAACTGATATGTTTATCATTTTTCTCTAAACTAATTTACCCGATTTATAAACTGATATATAATCTATTAATAAGCATAAATATTTCAGAATATAAATTATAATTAAGTAATTTATTTAACTTTTTTTAATATCCTCATAAAATTTAATTAGCTTTTATATTAAGAACCAAAGCTAATAACAAAGTAAGCAAAAGCAACAAATAAGAAAGATGAACATTATTGAGCAAAGAGATAAACCTCGTCAAAGAAGGACTGTTTCATCGAAGCAGGTTGTTGGTGCAAAGACTGAGGGTCCATTGTTGTACCAAATAGAGGATATGGTGTAGAAGGCTTCTATGTCAAAATGGTGATCCAAGAACATAATTTATATGTGCAAAAAAGCAATTTAGGCTCAAATCTCATGCACATGCATGTATTAATTATTCTTTCAAAATTTTGATTACAAAATCCAATCCAAGGATCCTCAAAATCTTTTAGTAATAATTCGTAATACCGCAGCACACCTGGTATTATCAAGGCTGAAAGTAAGTTATCTTTAATTTTGGTAGATTTATGGCATATAACAATTGAGTTTGATTTTTTTATAATTTTATTATTAGTTTCTATAATAATCATGATAAATCGTAAATGAGTTTTAAGATCAATCAAACAGGTTGTTCGACAAATTACACAGGTTGGAAAACAATACATTATAAGTAATACACTTGTTATAAATTCTGTTATATATAAATTGACCAAGCAAAATAAAATTAATAACTCACTTGTTTGCGCTCATTTAGAAGTCAAAATAAATAAAATTTGAATGTTAATAAGTTTAGTTGTATTTTTTTTATTTCCCCTGAAATTATTCAGCACATGCATACGATATAATCTCCACGTGTATCCATAAATTTACAGCTCTAAGAATTATGAAGATGCATAATGGAGTGACAAAAACTTCGGACATGCAATAATGCAAAACCAAACATGTAGAGAGAGAGAGAGAGAGAGAGCGAGAGAGAATGTGTGGTTGATAGACTTGTTATGGGGTGGGGGGGGGTGCATGTGTGTCACATAATTAAGTGCAAATGTCTTAAAATTATATCCTGAAATAAATAACTCAAGGAGGTTCTCTTATGATCTATTTTAGTTATAAAACCAGCACTGGAATATAATGCATAAAAATAAGGATTTACCTACATCAAATCAAAATATCAAGGTTTGATTCAACTAATAATTAAAGAAAGCAGTGAAAAATTAAAATTGCATCCGTGGTTCACAATATGTCAATATGTTTTGATCCCGAGAAGATGATGACGACTACATTCACTCTCACATTTTTTGGTGATTTCTTCCTTATATATAAAATCTAAAAGTTGAAGTTTAAAAACCTAAGGCTGCAAATGGTAAATTTAAATTCTTTAATCTTTGAAACATATCTAACATACTACTTTCTTTGTATAATTCTCTAGTAATACCTATTATGACTTTATGAGTATCAATGTGTCACAACAACTATGAAGATTGTAAGTAACGGTGATAACTCTATGGCTGATCATCTCTTCTCAACCGTAGGAGCATGTGGAAGGAAGTCTGAAAAATTGAAGATCCCTTATAAAATTAGAAATTTTATGTGGAGACTACTTTATAATGCCCTTCCTAGTATGCAAAATTTACAGAACCATAATTGTGCTTCAGTTAATTTATGCTTTATTTGCAACAATAACCCATAATCTTTGACTTTCTTTACTGTGATTGGGTTGCCTTAACCTGGTTCGGCAACTGCTTCTCTCTTCGTAGTCAATCCAACCACATAACTAATATTAATGCTTAGATCAATTAGATGCTCTCCAATGCCAATCTAACTAACTGGAATAAAGCTTACCTTACTATGTTGCTCTGGTAGATTTGGAAAAGAAGATGTGATTTTATCTACTAGAA
>QFDD01010645.1:0-11848 GCA_006871305.1 Vachellia collinsii
TGTGAACTTAAGTTTAAAACTTTTAGAGTGTTTATTATTTTTGATATAGTTATTTAGATATGATTTTATATGTTTTTGAGTAAGAAAATTGTATTGGGTTAAAAATAATGTATTTTAAAAAAAAAATGAACAGTGACCTGCCCGCGGGCCGACCTCACGGGCCGGGCCTGAAGGAAAACGGGATTTTGGGGACTAGGGCCTAAACGGGCCGGCCCGTTTAGGCCCTAGGCCCTATAGGGCCGGCCCTATTTCCCAGCTCTACGTGGAGGGCAGTGGCACAACTGGTGATGAGGATGATAATGAGCTCAATATCGATGATTTTTAGCTTGAAGGTATCCCCATCCACCTTGAGGATGCCAAGATGTATGAGGAGGAGGAGATGGCTAGGGATTAGTGATTCCCACGCCCTTCTTCTAACTGGTCCACTAGTTTTGAAGTGGACATTTAGGGTAAGTTAAATTTTAATTTCTATTTCAATTTTAATTTGTTTAATAATTTATATTTAATTTCAAGATTTATATTAAAATTTGTAGACCTTGTGGGCAACATCTCCAAGATGAAGCTCACATTGAAAGATGTCCAACAGCTGTAGAGTTAATGGGTTATGGTGATGTGGAATGAGCTCACACGGCAATCATGCAGGAGAGGTTGTCAGTTGTACAATCGCTTTGTTACTGAGCTGAGGATAACTTCGGGATGTTCGGCATCTACTTCAAAAGATGGAAGAAGATCTTGCCATTTGTAAAGGAACAGGCTTGGGAGGATACAATGAAGGTACACAATTAACAATTTTTTTATTATATTTGATTGTTATTACTGTAGAAAATACTGATGCAATTATTTGTTAATTGTTGTAAGATAAGTTTGTTGTGAGGGACTTTCACAAAGGCTATTCACTGTCCAAAATGGGAGATGGATGGAAGAACATAAGCGGGCGCTTGCACTATAGCAAGACCTAGGATGATATGAGGCTACTGTATGAGTTAGAAAAAATGTGCCTGACAAAATTCTATTGGGTGACTAGGCATGGTCTATCGAGCACAAGAGGTTACTGGAGTAGAGGGTTCTTTGTCGATGAGCTGCATAGAGCCATGCCTGTCAAACAATCCATCATATTGCTAGGTAAAAGTAATTGTCCTGCATCATGGAGATGGTATAATAAAAAATTTTGTTTAATTGTTTAGTTCATATTAAATGAATTGCAATGTATTATTAAATTATAATTCTCTTGTTACTCATAATTAGGATGAGGCAGCCTAAAGGGAAGGCAGGAGGATGACTTAGAGAGATGTCTGTGGCCACCCATAGGCACAACGATGGGAATCTAGTATCGCAAGAGAATAAGGAAATTATTGTAAGCAATTGGATTAAATATTGCAGTTTTTCTTTGATTAAAGTTGATAGTTATTGACCAGCGCGCACTGGCACAACCGGTAAGGGGGTTGTGTTCCCTTAACCACGTGTCCGGGGTTCAATCCCTGGTGGTGGGTATGGAGCAAGCGTGCCTGGGAGGGTCGCCCCCATCATGGGCCCGACAGTACCCGAGGGATTAGTCATCGGGCTTGCTCCGGTGGATACCCTGATTTACCCAAAAAAAAAAAAAGTTGACAGTTATTGTAAACCTTTTTGAGTTTAGTGAAGTCTTTTCATTATCGCCTTCAAAGTTCAAACCACGTTGAACAACAAGAATAAACTTCAAAGGAAGAGTTGCAGACATAAACATGACTAGAGCGAGGGTTTTTTAACGATTAAATGGCAATTAAAAATACGTTATTACTATAAATTATTATATTATATAAGATGCCATGTTGGATGACACGTGTCTTCTATCAATATGACATGGCAATTTGTATTAAAAAGATACAGGGAATTAACCACAAGGGATTCATAATAAAAAAAATAAAAGATGAGATGAGAGGCTACATGTAAACTTTAAAATGTCAAGGGAGTTAAATGCAATGGACCCAGGGAGGTTTTGTTTAATTTGGCCATTTTATAATATATCACAGAAAAAGAGAAATGATGTGAAAAATTATAACTCATAATGTCATCATCATGCTTATATATTTTTCCATTCCATTCCCAATCGAGCCAAGTTCATGCTGGTAGAACTTCCATCTTCTTTCAGTTCATCGACAGCATCATGTTTTAGAACTTCCATTGTTGCACGAATTCTTGTTCCTTCATCACCAATCATCAGTCTCTTTATCACCGTCGCAATCTCTTCCCTTTCCACTATTCCATTCTCATCATTAACCTTTACCCTCACTGCTACTTTCAAACCATCGCTTAAAATAGCAGCATTCATTCTCTGCTCGGCGAACAATGGCCAGGCTATAATGGGCAAGCCATTCAAAACACTCTCTAGTATAGAGAACCAACCACACTGTGTTAAGAACCCTCCAATGGCTTTGTGTCTCAGAATCTCAACTTGGGGTGCCCAAGAAGCAACCAACATGCCTTGTCCTCTAGCTTTTACTACCCGTTCGACGAACCCACTTGGTAAAAATTGCAAAGGATCTGCTTTTGACCCAGAAAAGTAATTAGCACTTGGTAAATCATTTGGTTCTCTCACCACCCACAGAAATTTTTGACCACTCAGCTCTAATCCTAGTGCTAGCTCGTTCATTTGGTTCTGAGATAATGTCCCACCACTTCCAAAAGAGACATATAACACAGACCTACCTTCTTGTTTATCCAACCACCTTAAACACCCCGAATCATTATCATAATCATTCACATGATTGCTACTAATAACCCAATCAACTTGATTCACATTAGGTCCTACAGGATATATAGAAGGAGATCTGTTAGTTTGTTCTTTCATGGCTGTTATTGCTTCTCTTTCTAATCCTTCGAAGCTGTTGACCAAGATACCGTCTGCGAGAAGTAATGCTTTTGAACGACAAAGATAGTTACTGTAATCTTGCCTGGATCGATGTTGAAGTGAGTTTGGAAGATCTCGACCATGAATTGGGATACAACCTGGGATGTTTATGGGTTCTGAAAGATCTCTGAATTCGCATGAAACTTTCTGGTCAAGCCACGACGAATGCAAACAAAGAGAAAGAACCGAAGCTGACAAGGGGAAATATACGTAGGACAATATGTTGAGGGTTTTGGCTAATTCTAAAGTCTCGTAGGCTAAATAATCAGCGATTAGAGCAACAAGCTTATTATTGGTTGAGGTTTTGAGTGAGTTCAAAGCATCAAGAATGGAGGAAATGGATTGAGACATTGTGAGAGGAACTTGAAGAGCAGGATGGATATTGGAGCCTTGTGGGAAGGTGATAGGAGGAAGAAAAATGGTTTGAATGTTTTTAAAGGAAGAGAGAGAATCAAGGAGGGATTTGGATGCTTTAGAGAGAGATTTTAGGATTGGGACTATGAAGGCGATGTGAAGATGTGGATTGAGTTGAAGGAGGCGTTTGCATAAGGCTATGGTTGAAGCTTGATGGCTGAAAGCAGGTATTGTGATTACTGCTATGTGAGTTTTGGGCTCCATGGGAAACACTAGATGCAAGAATTATCTATTGCTTTTTATAGGGTCTTCTTGTGCTCTATACATGACACCCCCCCCAAAGTAACAGCTTGGATTAGCTGCTACTCCTCCAATGTAATTTATAGTTTATGAGGTGAGTACATGAGAAAAATTTTATCTCAACTTCTATGAATATAATTCTCTCATGAATATACAAACAGAACTAAAATCATTAATTTATTAGAAAACTGTTCACTTTTCATACCAAACTTTATAAAATTTTCGGTTTAATTTTTTAATTTATAAAATATATTTTTAATTCTTTAATATTAACATCATTAGTGTTAAATAATTTATTATTTACAAATTAAACTAAATACGTAAGCATTTAAAAATATTTTATCAATATTTAAAATTTTAATGTCGTATCTTTTGTTGATAAAACTAACATGTAAAATTTTATTTAAAATCAAAGGATTAGATGTTTATGTTTATCGATTAATAATTAAAAAAAGTTATGCTCAAATCTATAGGTTCCATCAACTATTCAGGTACCTTGTAGTCCACGCCCACAATATTGTTGAAAATCCGTAAAATTAAATATTTTTTGTTTAACTATGAGACGAATATACGGGAAATATAATATTGTTAAGTCGATGATAATGTTAAATATTAACAGCTGTTCAAGAATCTAATTAATGTCATGTTCCCAAAATAATATTAAGAAAGTTTCATTCGCATGTGACACTGCGGCAATGTTTACGTGCTTCATCTTAAGTACTCTCTAAGTTAACCCTGTAATTTAGGTTCCGTTTGACAAGCTATATATGCAAGACATAATTGTATAAACTAATATTAGTATAACATACTGAGAAATACTTACATACTCCCGAACTACCACGTCATCCATACTACACCCAATAAAAATATTCCAAATGTTATTTATTGTCGATCTCATATCCCATAAATTTCTCATGATTATATATATAATGGGCGATGAAAAATAGAAATAATTATGAGAAATTTATGGGATATAATGGGTTATGGAAAAATAGAAATAATTTTAAAAAATTTATGGGATATGGCATCCACAGTACAATAGATGACATTTGGAACATTTTTATTAAGTAGATCATAATAATATGGTATTCTGGAAGTATAGAAATATTTCTCTAGTATACCATGAGCTTATCTTCTTGTTTGGCATATGGGCAAATTGCGTTAAAGTAAATGTGAAGTATATGCAACTTGGATTGTGTAAATGTTTCTAATCACACATTTTGCGACTTTTTATTTCTAACCTTTTTTTTTCCTATTTAACCTTCATTGTTGTATTACTGTACATAGATAGATGTGCAATAATATTGTACAGTCAAATATAATACATAAAGATAAGAAGCTGTTTAATTAAGCATCTAATCACTTGTTCCCAAAATTGTGTTAAAAAAATTACACTTGTGAGATATTTTATTTTATTATAATTGTTATAGATATTATTTAAGGAATTAATAATATATTTTGAGTGTGGCCATAATCTTTGGAGTATGAGTCTAGATAGGATAATCTAGTTAGCTTTATAAAATGTTACTTTCTCACGGTGAGCGTAACAAGTTAAACTTGATGGTCAAAGTGATACACATATATATTCCTAATACTCTTGAGATTCTCTGATTGGTAATAGCTATTATCGGTTGCCATCATGATGCCCCTTTTCTAATCAGAATGTGAGTTAATATTTTGAGTTATATGCTCTGACATGTATCAGTTCTGCAGATAGCTTTTTCCTGTTATTAATCTTGAATCCCAAACAAAAGAGAAAAGGCAATGGTGAGAGCTATTTTTTCTTCGGCTGAGTTATTATTCAATATGACAAAACCCATAAATCTATTATATGTTTTATTTATTATGAGCTTGTTCTAACAACACTTACATGTGGGAAATTGGGATCGTGTTACATCTTAATTAATGGTCGAGATCAAGTCTGTTGTCAAAATTAAAAAAATATGCACATTTTTTCCGGAGATATCCAATATCCACATTTATGCTTTAAGTTGTGTTAAGATATGTGAAATTGAACTTTAATCACACGGTTTTACAAAATTTGATCTGTAGGGGGTTTTAATTATTACATGGCCTTTTCAAATCATAGTGAAAGATTATGGTGGATATAATATATTAATCCCTCAAATTCTTTTTATAAGATCACATTTTAAGTTGCCTTAACATTAAATGTATTTTTACCTATTTTACCTATAATTAATTATATGCTCTCTCACCTTAATTTTTTTCATGTACATTCTCTTTCATTATTTTCCTCACTACTCTTTTGGTGCATACTTAAAAAAAAATGTTCTAGTCTTATTTATTACTTTTAACTAATTTAACCTATTCTTAAAACGGGTAAAGTTAAAAATGATTTCATAAAAAAGGACTGGGGGAGTACCTCAACATCTTAGATCAATTAATTAAAAACAGTTCAATATAAACTTGATTTAAACCAAACAACGAAGCTACAACCTAGCATACCTTAGCTACATGTGATATTATGGTCAATGATCTTAATTAACCCGTGAGATAAGCCTGTTTGATGTATATAATATATTACCTCTGAACCTATTTATAGGAAACAGGAGGTAGTATTGTATAAATTATATTTAAGTAAATATGATATAATGCAACTTGGATGCTTATTTGGTATGC
Source organism: Vachellia collinsii (assembly GCA_006871305.1). NCBI lineage: Eukaryota > Viridiplantae > Streptophyta > Magnoliopsida > Fabales > Fabaceae > Vachellia > Vachellia collinsii. Next base: position 6,182 of record QFDD01010645.1, read on the forward strand.
TTATGATACATTTTGAGTTTTTTTAAAGGTGTTCTTTTCTTTGGCCTACTTTATTTGCTTAGTTGTATATTGTTATTGATAAATGTGCAATGTTGTAAAGTCGTTGATAATATATAATTCAAGATTGACAGCTGTTCAAAACTCCAATATCACTTGTTCCCAAAATAATATTAAGAAAGTTGCCCTCACATGTTTGATACTGTGATCTTGTCTCATCATTTTTTGCAGGAAAGACAATGATATTAATAAAGCTTAGAGAAACTACAGTTTACCATAAGAAAAAAAAAAGGATATAAAGTATTTCTAAAAGCATTAAACAAGAGGGAAGGGGAATTAGAAAAGAAGTTATGGTATAAAAGGTTTACGCGTAATATTAACATCCTTGGTGACAATATATACGGTAGGCTCTAGCAATGCTGTGGATGTTAATACTCATCTTGATTGTGCAGATGATGTCTAAAGGTCTCTAATGCTCTATTCTTGCAGCAAAAGATCACAATGCTTGTGTACCCAACGAACGGTTGCTCTAAGGCAAAGGTGGGGACAATGATGTGCTGTAGGACTCCCTTTTCTAGTAGAAGTGTCATAGAGGGGAGCCGAATTTGTAAATAAAAATATGACACATGGATTATCTTCTTTCTTTTTTTATGTGCAAGATTGGAGTCTAGTTATCTATGAGTCTAGGTTGATGAAGCAAATGAATATTTTTTTCTTTGCCATACCATTTGGTTTTTTGGAAGAAAAAGCCATGAAATCGTATTTAGCCGATGCCAATAATCTCTTTGACAACTAATTCCAATGACATAGGGACCGCTTAATAGAAAACTAGGTTCGTTTTATGCCATAATGTATTTATTAGGGTCATTATACCATTCAGGAAGAACAAATTAATGATCATCATTTCTTGTGTAAAGCTTCCAAAATGTCTATGATAAGTTTGATGGCCGCTGCATTTTTTTTTTCGGGATTTTTTGGCGATAAAAAGAAGACTCAGCTCCTTAAGAATGAGGTATAAGACTCTCCCAATTGGTAAATCAATCCCTTCTTGCCAAACAGGTTTGGATGTGACTTTAACATCTGAGACTCCATCTCTTACTGCTTCTTCTCTTAGAATTAAATGCATTTAATGTCCATATAATTATTTTTGGATTTGGAAAATATATTAGACTTTGATAATCTTATTATAAGAAATTTGGAATGGAAAGTCGCTTCTGGTTCACTTCCCCTCAACCACCATTTTTGGCCCCATATATGAATCTTCAAAATGTGGTTGATCTCATTTCTCCATCATCTTAAGGTTTTAAGATGGGAATATACAATTATAACAAAATATTATATATTTTTTAATTTAAAAAAGCAAAGTTGAACTACTCTTTCTTATATAATGGTACTAAACTTACAAATCAGGGAATTTTGGATTTCATGCTTTATCAGAATATAAAAAATGCTTTGCGTATATAAAAACAGAAAAGAAATTATATAAACAGTACCGATATTCGCAATTGGCTTGAGCTCCTTATCTATTGATTTCCGCCAAGCAAATAATATATTACAACTCTAATTTTTATTATAAGTTCAATTTAACTAATTAATTCTCATATATCAAGAAATATTAGTTAAGTAATTAAATATACTTAAAATTGATTAAAAAAATTTTAAGTTTACCCTTATTAAAATTGTCCTCTCCCTCTCTCTATTTACAAACCACATATCTTTCCTCTTTTTCTCTATTCAACTAAAATTAAATAACGATAAAATTAAAAACAATCATTAATAATCTCAAAGTGATCTTATATTCAGGATAAACAACAAATTTTGTAAGTGGACTCAAAGTGAACTTATATTCAGGATAAACAACAAATTTTGTAAGTGGACTTATAATTAGCAGCAGAGTGGGAGATTCAATGTCCCACTTGCTTAATGTTGACCTTTTGAAACCCTGTCTAAAAACTTCATAATCGTTTCCCACAAGCTTCCTTTATTATTTCACATGAAATCACGTGCGGTACTTGTTAATTTATATATCAATTTTATATCAATTCACATTCGAATCTTGTGGTAATTTTGTATGAAAAGGCAAAAGATCAATACAGTGTGAGATCGATGCAGGAAGAAGAACCCTATACGTCGTTATTATCCATGGAAAACAAAGCTCATCATCACATAGCTGTAGTTACAATCCCAGCTTTTAGCCATCAAGCTTCAATAATATCACTGTGCAGACGCCTCCTTCAACTTAATCCAAATCTCCATATCACCTTCATAGTTCCAATTCTAAACTCTCTCTCTAATGCCTCCAAATCCCTCATTGATTCTCTCTCTTCCTTCAACATTCACACCATTCTTCTTCCTCCTATCACCTTCCCACAAGCCTCCAATATTCATCCTTCACTTCAACTTCCTCGCGCTATGTCTCAGTCTATTCCATCCATTAGCCATGCTTTGAACTCACTCAACAACTCAACCGATAATAAGCTAGTAGCTTTAATCGCTGATTATTTAGCCTACGAGACTTTGGAATTAGGCAAAAAACTGAACATATTGTCCTACATATATTTCCCTTCATCAGCCATGGTTCTCTCTCTTTGCTTGCATTCCACGTGGCTTCACCAAACAGTTGCATGCGAATACAGAGATCTTCAAGAACCCATCAAGATCCCAGGTTGTATCCCAATTCATGGTCGAGATCTCCCCACTTCGCTTCAAGATCGATCCAGCGAAGTTTACGAGCATTTTCTTCGACGATCCAAGGGGTTACATCTTGCTAATGGCATTTTGGTGAATAGCTTCAAAGAACTAGAAGAAGGAGCAATAACGGCCTTGCTAGAAGAAGAACAAAGTAAGAACAAATTTCCTTCTGTATATCCCATAGGACCTATTATTCAAGACAATGACCATGCGAATCACCACGATGATTCAGAGTGTTTAAGGTGGTTGAACAAACAAGAACCCAAGTCTGTGTTGTATATTTCATTTGGAAGTGGTGGGACATTGTCTCAAAACCAAATGAATGAGCTGGCCGTAGGGTTAGAACTGAGTGGTCAAAAGTTTGTATGGGTTGTGAGAGAACCGAATGATTTACCAAGTGTTAATTACTTCACTGGATCATCAACAGATGACAACACTTTGCGATTCTTACCAAAGGGGTTTGTGGATAGGGTTAAAGGGAAAGGCTTGGTGGTTCCATGTTGGGCCCCACAAGTTGAGATTCTTAGACACAAAGCGACAGGTGGGTTCTTAACACATTGTGGTTGGAACTCAACCCTTGAAAGTATCGTCCATGGCTTGCCGATCATAGCTTGGCCATTGTTTGCTGAGCAGAGAACAATTGCTGCGATGCTTAGCAATGGTTTGAAAGTAGCAGTGAGGGTGAAGGTTAATGATGAGAATGGACTAGTGGAAAGGGAAGAGATTGCTATGGTAATAAAGAGAGTGATGATTGGTGATGAAGGAATAACAATTCGTGCAACAATGGAAGTTCTGCAACAAGCTTCTGCTGATGCGCTTGAACAAGATGGAAGTTCCCGCATGATCCTCTCTCAGTTGGGAATGCGTAGAATGGAAAAATATAGGAGCTTGATGTTAGAATGAGTTTCGATTTTTTTTTTTTTTTTGGTACGAGAGAGCGCTAAGGTTCAATAGGGATTGTAACAAAACAAAAAAAAACTAAAGGGGAATAAATCCCATGCACTCATTATCAACCAGAGACCGCAAGTGAAGCGTGATGCTATAGTAATAAAGACTAGGACAAACCATTTTCTACGTGATATTAGAATTGAGTTTCAATTAGTTATTATGTGGTAAGTGTGTGATTTCTCTTCTCTTCTTATCTATGATGCATTTGGTATGCATTCATAATTTTTTCTGTTAAAAAATAAAATAAAATTCGGATGGCGGAAAAACATACCGGATGGATCCACGTTTGGATCCGGATCAAACCTCCGAAGCTTCGTGAGTTGATCCTCTAGGACCCATGCCAAAAATTTAAACTAGCTTGGACCACTAGAAAATCTTAGAGTCCAAACAGGGTGGAACAGCAGAGCATCACACAAGAAAGAATACAGAGAAAGAAGGAAGTAATCGGAAAACTCAACGACTAGGGTGAAAAAAACTGATGGGATAAACTCCTATTTATATGAGTGGGCTAGGGACATTTTGGGAACTCAAAATATCCACTACCACCATCGGTTAAGAGATTCCCTTAACCTTTCATTTAACTAAGTCAATTAGGAATATAAATAAATATGTTTATATTCATCTTGTAATTGATGGTGGATTATTTAAATGATATAAATTAAATTTCACTATTTAATTTATATATTTAAATATCTTCTAGATAATTATTTGACTCAAAGCTGAGTTAACAACCCATCTTTTATCTGATTAATTAAACACTTAATTAATCATTAATATCAGGAATAATTTGAATTTCTTTATTTTATTAGATATTAAGCTGACTCATTGACTGAGTCAGTTATCCACATTTTTCTCATATGATCAATTAATTAATCACTTAATTAATTAATCCATTAATCAGGAATTAATCAAATTTCCAAATAATTGAAACATTATCCTACTGGGGTTTGATTTAGTGTGGGTATTCAAAATAGTATATCGCACGTTAAATGCGCCCATGAACTCACATAAGCTTAATTGTGATTTATATATGTGGTCAACAAATTTTGATATAAAACGGATCAATTCGAAAATCAGGTTAAATGCAGGGGCCAAAAGCTTAATTGTTCCCACGTGCTGGGATGCAAGCTAGCCTGTGATCAATTTTCAACTAAGAAGTAGTACTAAAAAGTAAAAAATATAATTTATTAATCGTTAAAACTTAAAAAAGTACAACCATTGTATTTGTATTCGAACCTGTTGACTTGTTACTCCAATTACTTTTTTTTTGTATTACAAATTTTGTTTGAGAATAAAGTTAGGATGAAAACCTTTTTTTCCCCACAGGATGAAAAACTAATAAAACCTACAAGCCTAATCTAATTTGAATTTCTTCAACTATTAATTGCTACATTTATGAGCTTAATCTGCATCTCACTAAAATGACATTTTTGATTTTTTCCAAGAGAGTTACATTTTTGGATATAAGAATATTTTAATCAAATGTCTTTACTATTTTTTATAATTTACATTAATAGAAATTGTTCATATTAAAAAAATCTTCACATTTACAACCAACCATAGCTTAATCGCTCCCATTGTAAATATATGGTCAATTAAAGGGTTTAGATTTCATCATAGTGTCACAATTAGAAAACTAACAGAACACTTTAACACCTATTATTATTCCGTTTGTTCGCCTCCCTCTCAACACAAGCATAATTTCTTTTTGGGGATAATTACTATAAAGTCTTAAAGAAAATATTTACTTGTCCCATAATCTAATAACAACTAAGAAAATATGCAATGATAAGTTCCAGAGTAAGGAATGACAATATGTTTTAACTCCTCACTTATAATTAAGACATTTTGCTAATTAAGTCCCTTCTTGAGTCCCTTATAGTAATTTCCTTTTTATATAATGAGAAGTGGGCATTAAAATACGATAAAAATTTATTCCATTCACCAAAAGATATAATAATGGACGCAGAAGGAAGTCAGAGAAATTAGGCATAATAATAAAAGGATTACAACAACACATGAGATTAGAAC
>QFDD01010646.1:0-10301 GCA_006871305.1 Vachellia collinsii
TTAATAAAACATTCCCTCTACCAAATTCTACGTCCAGTTAACAGGAGTAGAGGAGTTAGTGACCCAAGTCTCACGCGAAGCTCCTCGTTACTTCCCTCGTCACCTTCGTCTATAGCAATCTTTTGATCGGCAGTTTCAGAAATTTTTTCCTCACGGCAACAAAAAGAGAATCTTTAAGCATCTTTGATTGACGACCTGTCCCAGAATTCCATAATATTATATTTGATGTTACTTCCTAAACCCTAATTTGTCGGTGAAACCTCAATTTATTTATTATTATTCTTCATTCAGTCAATAAAGTATAAATCATTTTGACGACTAAGTTTATTTGTTATGTCTCCATCCCCTTCTTCGGGTTCTGATTTTTTAAATTCTTATGTTCACGTGTCATCATTGGAATTATTATCTGCATTAATTAATGCCAGCTAAATCCAGTTTCAGTAATTAAGCTAATATATTCTTTTTTTTAACGTGTGAAGAAAAATGCATACTATGACGTAGAGTTACGATGGGGATGGGGATGGGGATGAATTCTAAACATCTTTTCCCTCTAATTCTGTAATAGATTTGTCTTAAGAAAGTATATTATTGCTCCCATATAATTGTGATTATTTAATATATTATCTGTGACATTCGTTCCGTTTATCAAATTGTAAAAGACTAATACATTCTACTAGATCCAAACCTATTGATTATATATTTGAATTTGATTTATAGCCATTGAATAATAAGCTTTTAACATGATAGTTTTCTGGCCTGCATATAGTATTTTATTGTTTATTATACTACTTCCAATCTTATATATAATATCTTGTTTGTAGTTTAATTTTGTACTACAAATGCATGAGATCTTATATGTAGGTTCGGATATAGTATATATTTAAGCTGTTTCACCTATTGTAATTAAAACTTCCTTTTCTCTATTTATTTTTAATATTTTATTCTAGAGCATTTCAACATCCTTCTCGTTTAATTAATTTCTATGCCATTTCTTCGTCATTTGACAAATCGATAAGGAAAAAAATTCATCTTCATCTTGGTAAGCTGTTTCTCTTTAATTGTATTCTCCATTTTTGTTATATATATATATATATATCTGTACACACAATATATACAACTATATGAAATTTTCAATGCGGGTTTAAATTTGAGCATTGTTAAATTTAAATAGGAGTGATGGAGGTGAAGAAAAATCTTGAGAAAGTCTATATGATCACGATCGCCCTGAATGGAACTTTATCCAAAATTTTCTCAAAGCTGTGGGTCTTAATGAGATGATCATTGTGTGACGTTATCATTATGGCATGGATTATATATGCTCTTCTTACCACCACTTGAGTTTAGTAAAAGAAGTTAGTCTCTCATAATATATTGAATTAAGATTCAAATTCTTATAGAGAGAAGCACCAACAATTAATGCCCAACAATATCTCAAATAAGATTGCTTTTGTTAAGAAGATATATATGCTTATTAATAAATATATATGTGCTATTCTTATCAATGGAAATTGAATTTATTAAAAAGGGTCAGTCCCTCATAATATGTCAAACCAATATTCAAATTCCTACTAAAAAATTCCCCTACATTTAATGCTCAACAATGCCTCAAATATGATTACTTTCAGTAGAATAATACATATACTTATTAATACATGTGTGTGTACGCGCGCGCTCTTCTTTTAGAATTCTTCCAAACGGTGAAACTATTGAAAGTTCTTTCTGTCAAGGTGACCATATTTCTCTTTATATCTTCACTTTATGTATGTATGGAAAGATTTAATCATATCGTTATATTGATGAGGATGGTTAAGAGGGACCACAAATCAATTACTTATTTTTTTGGTAAATGCACAGCAGGTTGATGTGATGATGAATGTATAAACTTGTGTGATATATCGCGTCAAAATTGATGTAAGTTTACGTAATTAAGAAATGTAAAATATGATTAAAAATTGCAAAATATATGAATCAAAGCTATATGTTTTAGTTATTTAAATGATTTTTAAATAATACTTATGCTAAAAGGCATATTTTTGTAAGAATTTATTATTTAACCATTAATTAACTTGAGTAGGTGAATACGAAATTGTAAAAAGATAAAGAAGGTTTGTGTTGTATAATTTTTAATTACAAAAGAGATTTAACTATTTTTTTATACAATAAAAAGAATATCTTTTGTAATTTGGTGAACACAGAGAGAATGACAGCTTCATCATTATTTTGTTAGGAACTAAGTGAACCATTATAAGATTTTGATAATTGAAATTATTACTTAATATAAGAGTTATTTAATTAATTTAAGTAGATGAAGTAAATAAAATAGATTGTTAATTTAAAAAAATGTGATAAATCCCCCTAAAATGTTCTTACATAACATTAGACTATATATCAATTTAAAATTTAATCAGTAAATTAATCTGAGGAAAATGATAAATATATAAGGTAAAACGGATGAAAATTTTATTTTTAAAACTAGATCCAACCCTCTATTATAAGCGTGTTTCCTGTGTGAGTATACAAAGAAAAAAAGAAATTTCATCTTCAACTAATATTATTTAATTAAACAAATCTTATATGACTTTAATTAGACAAAATATTATTCTGCTTTGATTTGTACTTATTAAGCTCTTCCAATCATGTATAATTTTATTGTGAACTACTGGGCTTCTTAACTATTATGTATTGCTTTAATTTGCATTAACTGAAATTGGGCTTCCTAATCAGGGACTAACATTATCAAATGTTTCCATTAGGGACCCTCTCAATTGTAAAATTAGTTATAATTAACACACACACACACACACACAATCATCATTGAGCTTTTTAACCCGGGGGTTTGGTAGTGAGCACAATTATGTGTATGTGTTTATGTGTTTGAATGTAATTCACTTTTTCAAATATCCTAATTCTAATAATTATTCTCCTAGGAGTCAAATTAAAGCAATATCTTGTTGGCCATACAGGAAACAACAACAAGAATAATTATAAGAATTTTTTGTAAATTTTCTTCTATATATACTATGAAAATAACACAAAATGAAGCACTTGGCTTCTCTTTTATGATAATTCTTCGTTTCTATTACTAACATACTTCTCATATCCTTAACCTTAATGTATAACCTAGTTTAGAAGTCGATATTATTGATTTTAAATGTATAACTTATTTCACACATTTATCAATTTCTTACCAAATTATACCTATTAATACTCCTTTAAATATTATCAAGTATGAGAGAGACAGATGGAATTGAGGAAGACAATTTTTTTTAGAAAAAGTATGACATATTAACTAATTCAACTAGCCTTATTAAATTAATTAAATTAGTTTTACACTAAGGACCAGAAGAGCATTTGATTCCATGCAGGTGAAAATGTTTTCAAACTACACAATTAATTTTTATTGGAAATATTAATCTTTTAGCCAATATAATTGTAATTCAATTAAAACTTGATCCCTACATTTTCACTCGATACAGTTTGGTCCTTTGGACATTGATTTATTAGAGCATGTTTGGTAAATGCTGTGGAGAATAGATTCTGTCTCGGATTGCGTAAAATAGCTTTTGGAGAATAGATTCTGGAGAATAGCTTTTAAAAAAGCTGGAAAAAATAGCTTTTTGGAAAACCATGGTTTCCACTTCCAAACCATGGTTTTGAGAGTTAAAAGCTATTCTGGAGAAAAAAGTATGTTTGTCTACCACTTCTGAAACCATGGTTTTGGACCCAAAAGCTATTCTGCATTTTCAAAACATGTTTGTCAACAGCTTTTTCAAAACATTGGTTTTCCTTCAAAACCAAGGTTTTGACAAATTGCCAAACATGCACTTAATGCAACTCATTCTCTTTACATACAACAATTTAAAATAATAGTCCCTATGTGATAAAACTATATATTTGATAAAATTTACATATTATTAAAGTATAAGATGGCTAAAACTATAAGGATCGAATTTCAGTAAGTTAAAGTTTAAAGATTCAATTACAATCAAATTAAAATTATATAAATTAAGTTACATAGGTTTAAAGTGCACAGGATACAAAGTTAATGTTTGTATCAAAAGATAATTTTTTTTTATTTCACTATTTTGTAAGGAAAACAAATATATTAAAAAAAATAGGAAAGATGGACTGGACTTGGTCAAAAGTCGTGAATTAAGTTGACAAATGAAGGAGGAAGAGAAAAGGGTGTGAAAGTGATGGGATATGCTTGAAGGCCATTTTTCCAAGGTCAAACATCAGTCATTCCCCAACGCGGAGTTCGTATATTCTTTGTATTCCTTTGTCTTTGTGGATAATTTCATTATCTTTATTCAATTTAATAATGCTACATGATACATTTTTTTTTGGGGGGTAGGGGGAATAATGGGAGAATGACTGAAAAGTACACTCAAAATATGAAAATTCCAATTTAGGATTGCAAAATGGTTTAATCATAGGTGAGTTCCTAGTGACTGATTTGAGATTAAATTATGAAGCCAAATTACGACAATTGAAATATGAAAAACATATGAACGGAATTACAACAATAGTTTTAGTAAATGACGACTTTAAATAGTAACAAAAATTAATGGAGTGGCATCTAGTTTCTTTGAGGTTAATTACATCATTTTGTAAGAGGTTAATTCTAGAATACCTCATGACTTCACAGGAGGGTTAAGTCATTTCCAATAAGTATTTTGTAATTCTCATATGTGTAGATAGCTTTTATATATATATATATATATATATGTCTCAAGAATAAAATCCATGGTGAATTTGGCTTCTTTTCACTAAAGGTTTATTAATTCAAAGTAGATTTTGTCTGCAATAAGTTGTTCAGCATCACCTATCATGCTGATGTCTTATATTTAAATTTGATTTTATCATATTTTTCCATGCGAATGGATTTCAATTGTATAAACTTTAGGGAAAAAAACAGTAGATTTCATTGGGAATGCTTAAAGATTATCCATTTATGATTATACCCTTGGTGGTAAAAGAAAAATTATGATGATATGCTCACATGATACATTTTGCTAAACATCGTTTTTATTGAAAGAAATATTAGTTGAGGTATTGTCCGACATTAAATGTAAACATTTTCTGAAAATGAATTTAAATTTTAGTTTACTTTATTGTAGGAGGCTAACCATTTCTATTAGATTGAACCTTTATTGATTAAGAACATTGAGATTCCTATTTATTACCTTTGTCGCGTATGGATTTTACATTTACCAACTATACCAGTATTTTATTTGTTGGGGATGTATGATTTTTTTTTAGATTTTAAAAAATGAAACTAAAGAATTAGAATTTACAAAACTAACAAGGAGACGTTGAAGATTAAATTTCCTTCCCAAAAATTTCAACTGTAAAGCTTGAATTAATTCAATTGTGTAGTTAACCAAAAACTCAGAATTATGTGTAAATGATAATATGTTCTTTTAGTGTTTTTAATTAATAAAATATTGGTAATTATTAATTTCCTCGGGAGGCCCTCAGAAGTATCCTCAGATGCATATTCACTTCGATTGTATGCATGTGAATCTTTAATATTTTAAGCAAGCTTCAAAAAACCGAACCGGGCATTGAACCGGTCGAGACAGTGGGTCAAGGGTTAATGGGTCAGATCGGGGTCAGACCGGCCTATTAAAATAATGACATTTATTTGACAATATTAAAATATAATACTTTTAATAATGTTTAATTTCAAAATATTCATCTTTATCAGTTAAAATCTTTTAGTCACTGTAATTAATAACAATTCATAAAAAAAAATCATTAAAATTCATTCATCAATCATAAAAATCTAAGAATTTATCATAAAAAAATCATGTTTGTAGTAAAAAAAAGGAAAAGAAGAAATATCATCTAGTTCTTCCCTTTGTCACTAAATATTAATAAAAACAGTAAATAAAAAAAAGAAAAATTGCATTAAGGTCCCATACAAGAAAATTAATATAAGAAAGGTTTCAAAGGTTGCTACTGATAACTCATTCACTTGTCAATGGTACTCCTTTACTTATTATTAAAAACCTTTTGAGACATTTATAATATTAATTTTTTTACGTGGGACCTTAATGTAATTTTTCTGGAAAAAAAAGAAGCAAAGGAAGCATATAATTTTTTTTTTAAAAAAAGCACAAAAATCATATTTAAAAAAAATTTCAAAAAAAAAAAAGTTGACCCGGCCAACTCGGTTTTTTACCGGGTTGAAGCCGAGCTGACCAGGTTGCTCCGGGTCAACCCGGTCCCCGATCCAAACCTCACCCGAATCGGACCACCGGTCGGTCCGGTCCGGTTTTTCATACTATGATTTTAAGCTACAATTTGAATTTATGACAAAAATTGTCGTAATTTTGACAATTTTTGTTTGCAAATAAATTTAGATGAGTTGGTTTCCGAGAACTCATAAGGTTAGAGAATATATTTAGATTTAAAGAGCGTTTACATAATTATTTATATATTACTCACCAACAAGGTCCTCACATCAGCAGTGAAATTTGAACCCACGATCTTATAAGCTGTGTAAGCCAATTTCTTATTAATTGGACTAATATTTATTGACAAATTCATTATTTTAGTAACGCTAGAAAGTTTTTGAAATATTTTTTTTCATATGCCTTCAACGTATTTTTTTGAGGTGATTTTGTACTTGACAATTTATGTTATCATGTGCATTTTAGGGGTCCAGATGCACCTTTAAAAAAAATGCTTCATGGTGCTAAATGCATCGAAAAATACCATAGGTTGCAAAACACATATTAAAAATACTTTAGGATGTTATATGCACATTAACCCTTATAAAAAAAAATACCAACAAGACATGGGTCAAGCGGGGTATTTTATTTGTTTACGACACAGTGAACTAAGATCCAAATCTTCATTTAAAGATATGCTTATTTAATATCTAACAGAATCTCTGGAATGATTCCATTCCACAAGAGATGCCCGTAATTAAAAAATAAACGATAAAAAAAAATAAAATGTGATGACGACTATATAAGATCATCCCGCCAAGTGGCGACTACCTATTATAATAAAGTGGGATTGTTGAGGCTTTGCATGATCCAGCTGTTCTCAAACTCTACTTACCATTATCATTTCATTTTCTCATTCTTAAATCTATATTATTGTTGTTGTTACTATTATTATTTAAATTACGGTTTCGTCATCATTGCTTCCTCCAATTCAAAATAAAATAACTCATATAAGTCACATTGTTAAAAAAATCTTGATTAAAAATATAAATAAATATTTTTGGATTATATTTGCTGCATTAATCGGGTCTAATCCTCTCATTTTCTTCTTTCTTACCTGTTTTCTTTGCAATCTCATTCATACTTGTAGTCTTGTAGATCAAAATAGATGGCTCGAATTGAATATTTTATAAATTAATTATTATTATAAAAATAAGTAATTTAAAATGTTAAAATTCGACTAACACAATTCATAATTGCAGCACAGAAAAAATTAATCTATAAAATATTGTAAAAATATAAAATATTGAATCTTAACCATTCATGCTTTCAAGGAAGAATTAAAAGTAAATGTTTATAAGTTCATATACTGGACATTTATAATATTAAAAAAGTAGTTTAATTTTTTTTAACAAATGTAATGATTGAGTTAACAATTTTAATGGTAGGAATGACAAATGATTTAATTAATCAGATTAGTCAGAATTTAATATGACATTATCTGGTAATTTTTTTTTAGAGAGAGATGGTCGTAGTTGAATATCTTGCAACATATGATTAGTGCCAGACATAATATAATTATAATTAATTACGACTTAATTTTCTTACTGTGTGATGGTAATAACTTATAATCATTGATAAATGATGTGGTGTGTGTGATTGTGTGTAAAAACAAAGTGATGGGCTGAGAATTAGGGACTAATTAATGAATAGTTGTGATTAATTAATTAATTATTTAAGTAATTAATTACTTCCACATCATCAATGTGGGGTTCTAATTATGATATAATTGCTTCTAAAATATTAAGAGAAAATCTAAATCCAATCTCTGAACTAGTGCATCTTTCTTTCTCAGGGGCCACTACTATAAATAAAATAAAGTGCCTATATTAAAAAAATTATATTTGTTTTTCTCTCAACAGTTATATGTTTTTCTTAGTTTTAAATGTTTACATAAATTTTCTTAATTTAATCAAGGGTAAATTAAAACTAATTGAATTTATCATTGTGTTTGCTTTTTTCTTTCCGATGATTATGTAAATGCATGAGCGTCTCCGAATCAAGTGAAAGGCTTATCTTAAAAATAAAAAGTTAAGATTAAATTATAACATATAATTAAATGAATTTTAAAAAAATTTATGTTATAAATTATTTTATTTTAAATTATGTAATTTCTATAATTTTGAAACGTAAGTACTGGACTATTTAAAATTTGAAATTTATACTAATAGTTAATTGGTTAATTAATTTATTCTTTAGTCCAAAAAGATTAATCTACTCACATGTAACAATTTTTTATCTTAAACTTTGATTATATGCAAATGTATTTTATGGTAACATATTTGTATTATTAATTAAAAAAATTAACAAATCATCTGAGTGAATTCTTAACTATAAACTCGCCCAATAGTGTTTATTTTATGCCAAAAGACTGAAGCATTGTATATAGAAGGAATCATATTTAAAAAAATTAGGCTCAATTAATCCTAAAATATATTAAATACAATTATTTCATATTAAATATATGGCCGTGCTAAAATATAAAATTGAAGATATGTATTGTAAGTTAAAAAATTGTTTGCGTATAAGCTTCAGTTTATCCATTTTCTGCAATTTAATAAATGTGAGACCCAAAAGATATGGGTCACTGCTGCAAGAAAGAGAAACAAATGAACCTAAAATAAAAAGACAAAAAACTCTTTAAATACAAAATAATTAATTTAAATTAAATTATCCGAATTGCTGATCTCAGATTCATTTTGTTGTTCGGATTCTATGAATTTGGATTAACCAGTGGGCCTAAATCTGGGCCACCCACTCGAAACCGCGTCTCAAACAGTGAAATATTTTTTTTTTAATTTCCCACTCAATCCCCGACATTAATATTTTTTTTATAAAAAATTGAATAAAAGGTAGATTTCATAAGTGAAAGAAAGAAACATACAAATATTCTCGAAACAAAATTTTAGTAAAATAAATTATGATATTTTAAATATTTCATGTTTTTAAGTCATATGATTTGATCTTAAAATAACTTATTAAATACTTATATGACCAAATGAGGGTACTGTATCTATTGGAAAGGTTGAGTCATTTAAACCAGTGTTCAAATTTTCCCCTGGAATTGGAGGATACTTATACTTTTGAGGGGAGAAAAATGCTTTTTTTTTAATTTATTTATTTTGAACAATTTAGTGTGATATGAAGTAAATATATGAAGAAGCCTTGTCCTAAGTGTTTTTTTTTTGTAGAGTTACCGAATTGGTTATTCTAACTTACTAGTGTTAGGGGTGTGACCCGGATTGAGATAAATATTTCATCTAATCTTTAACTTATGAGTTAGATAATTAATTCTTTAATATTTATGAAATTAGCTAAGTTATTTATTCATAAAAATGTGTGTTGATTTGTTCTAAAATATTACTTTTCATCATTTGCATTGAAATTACCTCTAATAAAACACCTTATTATATGTAATTAATATGTATAATTTGAGAAAAAAAAATTATAGACTGTTTAACTAACTCCATTTAAGTTCAATATGGAATGAATTAATAAATTTTCCCAACAAAACTTAATCCATGCATATGAATCACGATCAATTATCCCATCTTTGTTTTGTGTAAAATTTGGTAGACTTTGTTAATTGAGATTGCTCAACTTTTGAAATTTTTAGAATAATATTGTTCATTCGAAAACTTATTGATGATCACATCTCTTTCTTAGAAATTTTCAGAACAAAAATACAACCCATTGTGTTTTTACAGACCCTAAAATATTTAGCATTAACAATTAATTCATACTCAAATTGCATGAATTTGTCAACCTCCTCTCATAACCAAGTGACATGAAAGCTTATTTACAATTGGGAAGTCATTGATTCAATCTCGTAAACTTAAGTCATTAGTGATTGCTCTTTTTAATTGGGAAAAAAAATTAAAATTGCATGAACTTGATTATAGAGAAGCTCTTCCAGTTTTTTTTTTGGTTGGCTTGGATAAGGACAATTTGACGTGTTAATTAATGTTAAACAATGATACTGAGACTCCTACAATGGACGTTAGTTGCATTAGCTAAATTTAATTATTTTTATTGAATTATTATAAAGTTAACTTTTTATTA
>QFDD01010647.1:0-10785 GCA_006871305.1 Vachellia collinsii
ACACACACACACAGAGTACGTGACCTGCGACCATGATAAAAACAAACGAGTACGATGCAAAATAACTGACCAGTTCATGACCCAGATCAGTGGCGGCGTCACTGAAGACTTGTCTGTTGCCGGAGTTGCTGCCGCAGTAGACGCAGACCTTCTTGAACTTGTTTCTATGGAAGCCGTCGTCCTCCATTCAGAGTAGTTAGTGCTCTCCCTTATCGCTTCAACGGCAAAACAAGACAAAAAAGGCAACCTTTGAACAGATGATATCACTTTGTTTATGCTGTACTCGAATGTGTTTCTAAGCAGACGACCAAAGAGTTAGAAAAATTCTCCCCCGCGTGTTTACGGATTGACTCTCAATGGCCTATGAAGCACTCAGCAGGAACAGCATCCAAATAGATAAATAGCAACAGAAAAAGGCCCACGTGTTCTATTTCTTTTCCAATTCAACGTGTCGTCTTCCCATTCATGCAAGAACACATGCGTCCATACATGATACATACACATCTGTATGTATGTATGGATACATGCATAAGGTTTTCTTCTTTTAATGTGAAACACGTGATATGATGTAACTATATTCTTTCATGATCGTATACATTTCTATGAATATAAAAAAGGTTTTTTTTTTCCGAGGAAAAAGTTAACAACGTTATGCCTACAATAATAGAGGCAGGAGAGGGACTTATGGGTAGGCATTGATCATTGAAAGGAAATAATTTTACGTAACTGTTAGAGAACTAATTATGGTCCTTTAACCACACTGTTTGATTTCAACGACTCTGCGGATATCGTCCACCACAAGCCTCTGTTCCAACATGTTCACCGCAAGCTACTGCTTTCAGTATCACATTTATCACCGGCCAAAATGATTACGCTTTTTAAATATAAAGATTAGATAGAATGTTTATTTTAATCTTAAGCATTAAAGCTTAATCCATATTTTTTACCGTAGAGTATTACTATAAATTGCAATTTATTAAAGGAGCTTGGATCAAGATAAATTAACTAATCTTTTTAATATTATTATATTAATGATTTGACACCTGTATAATGATAGGAGAGGCAGCATGGAGGAAATGGAGAGCGCATAAGTAACAAAGGAAAATGAGTAAATGAATATGTAAAACCATAAAGATACGTACACGCGCACATTCTTCTATAGAGCCGCCGGTCAGTTAACTTTTTTGTAAATAAAAAAAATTAAAGTTAAATAAATTAATTTAAAATATTTATATAGATTAACATTTAACACAATCTTTAATCTTTAAATTTACTCTCCTTTTAATTTTATTCATCAAATTTAAAACTAGCAGTTTTGATCCCTCAAATTTTATTTTATTGAAAATATAGGTGCTTATAATTTTAAAAAAAATCTGAATTATTGTATCTCTTCAAAGATTAAAACAACTGATTTTAAATTTGACGAACCAAAACTAAAATAAGATTAAACTTCACAGACCAAAAATTATATTAACCCTAACTATACATGTCATTTTCTCGAAATTAATTTTCTTAACTTATAAACTGATGCACTGTATAATAGTATTTTAAGGAATTTATTGAGATTTTTTTTAAGAAGTTAAATGGCTTTTTGTACGATATGAGAGAAGAAGGTAGTATTGCCATTTCTTTTTGTACACGAGGGATGAATGGAATAATACCTATGCTATGAACGCATGAAAGAGATCCAAAAGGGTAACTGAAAGTAGGAGTGTGATATGTGTAGGGTTTGTAACATGAAAGGGCGACCTTGAAGCGACAACAATGGAAGTCGTAGACTACTCTCTCCTTTCCTATTTTGAAGCCATCGGTTTGGGACGACTCTAATCCAACCACACCTAAACCAGCGCATGTAAAACTCTCGTCTCTTGATCTTCCCCACAAGAACATACAAAGCAAACAGACGATCGACTCAGATGCTGTGATCATGGGAAGAAGAATCCCTCCTCATCACAATAATCAGAATCTCTTGTTCATACATCCACTTCTCCGCTTCTCCTTCCTCGCCGCGACCCTGGCTGCGAGCATCGTAATCATCACCGCACTGTGCGGCGTCCGATCGCGAAAGAAACCCTCACCTCCTTCTCCGTCCGACTATCTACGCACAGCCGACGATGCCGAATTGCCTCGGGCTAATGATGAAGCGGAAAACCAGAACGATGAATCGCAGAGTAACGAATTGCCTCTTCCGCTGGCAATGCAGCAATCGGAGGAGTCTAGATCTACTAGCAACATGAAGAAAGAGAGTTCGGAACGCAGATTATCTTTTAGCTTAAGCTTGAAGAAGGTGCGTAGAAGTTTGTCTGTGGCCAAGAGCAGTGATCCAAAAGAGGATGCAGGGAAGAAAGAGAAGTTGTTAAAACCAGAGGAATCTGTGTGGATGAAAACGATCATCCTGGGGGAGAAATGTGTTCCCGATGAGGAGGGGAGTGCCGTGATTTACGAGGGAAAAGGGAAGAAAATCTCCGCGTACCATCCTAGAAACAGTAGCTCCTTCTCCATTTCTAAACAAATGTCTTCAATTGATCATCAGGTCAGGACATTCATTCTGATCCTAACTCTCAACAACAACAACCACAACATGCTAACCAAAATGATATGTAATTTAATAACCGTTTCTTACCTCTTTTATCTCTTTTGCATGAATATTTTCTTCGGTTACACTGAGACAGACAGATCGATATAGTGTGTGAATTCTGGATCGACGGCTAGGTGCTTTCATATTGATCCTCTATTCTGGTCATTCAATCTCTTATTATGCAATTTCAACCGTATGAGCAAGAGGATGATCACATGGTAGAGTGACAGATGAAAGGTTGGAGAACATGATAAATCATTATCAACAAGTTCTTAATGAACCTTTCTTTAATTATGGGAATAGATACTTAAAACAGTAAGCATTAACTTTAAGAATATGACCCCCTATTGGGTATCAATAGCTATATATGTCAAATTGCCAATACTGAATGTCTTACTCCTTCCGTTTGAATGGTTTGAGGAGAATGACATTTGGCCCTCTTAAGAAAATTGTTAACATTTTGATTTGATTTCTACCTTGGAAATTTAGATTGCATATCTTTAGAAAATGTACTCTCAATTGAGTTGGACAATTTTCGAATATATCCAGAACCACATAACCATATAAAAAAAAAAAAAAAAAACTATTGACATAGTACAGCCATAACACAACAATAAGATGTAAATGTTTCATTAAAAATTCTGTGAAAGAATTTTAAAAGAAGGAATAATTCATATGTATATGGATTGAACAATACCTAACGCTCTTTAAAAATAGGTCAAACTCTATCCTTTGTGCACATGTGAGCAAAATATTGTTTTGAAAAGGGTGGTTCCTCCCCAGCTGTACTATAAAAATTTAGAGCCTTTTAAATTTAATATTTTATAAAATAATCCTCTTTTCTTTATCTTCACAGTGATTCTATTCTAGATCAAATTTGAAGGATCCCAACTTATTTATGTTATTTTTTATAATTGAATAAGATAATAACATAAATTTTCGTGGAATTACACGAAATTTATCCGTTTAGTTGGTTATCCACTTATCCTCAAGAAATATTCCAGATTAGCAGCAAACGAAATAAAAGTAATATGCTATTATTATTGTCGCTGGATGTTTTTAATTGACTTGCCTGTTCAGCGAGAACACATCACGTAAGCCATGATGCTCGCCAAAACGATTATCCTCATCAATATAGAATAAAATTACTTTGACTTTTAAAATCCCTCGTGTCTCATAACATATTACTGGACTTGACTACATTTAAAAGTAAGCAACAGAAAACAGATAGAACGATGTTGAAAGTTATCATAAACGCGTGATGATTCCATAATAATATAGCTTATCATTAATCGGCTGACTATGACCATGATCTTCACACTTCAATTTGATTGATTCCCTGTTCTATTTTATTGTAATGTTGCCCTAATCATGGACAATAACACTTCACGTTCCCAAAAACAAAACTAATTAACTAGACTTTAACTAAACCTCGCACAGTCCCATTCATAAATCATAAAACGAAAAAGATAGACCGTTGACAAGGTGTTTAAACAAAAAAAACTAAAGACCTCGGAAGCCACATGGTCAATACTAAATTCTTATAATTCTGGTTCTTGCAAATATGAAAATAATTAGAGACACCCATGTGATTGCGTTTTCAAATGTATGTTCAGACTTGGGCTTCATTATATGATCCCCTCTGTCTTGTTCACTCAAAACACATTCCTTTTCACAAACATAGTTTTTGAAGCTCTGCAATATTTGATAGAAATGGAACAGGGGAAAATTTTCCGGCAGCCAAAATACGAGTGTCTTCTCTTCGGTAAGTGTTTGCTTCTTATGCCCTGAACAAAGAACAACGTCGGAATTAAAAGTTGGTTTTGAAATATTTCATGTGTGGCTGCCCTTGCAGATGTTGATGACACCCTGTATCCTCTGAGCTCTGGTTTGTCAGAAAAATGCACCCAAAATATTATTGGTATTCATAGGAATTCAGTTTGCGTCTTCCTTTTGTTTTGCCTGGGATTACATTGTATTCTTAACTATATTTATTCCTTGATTTTTGCATCTGCATAGAATATATGGTTGAGAGGCTTGGCATAGACGAAAAGGAAGCCCCTGGGATGAATCAATCTTTGTACAGGAACTATGGCACATCCATGGCTGGTCTTAGGGTAGGACTCAATTTTACCAAACCGATTCTTTCTTTCTCTTGCTCTTAGTCTTCTTTCAAGATGTATATTAACGAGTCTCTCTAATATATATCGTTCCAGGCCGTTGGCTACGATTTTGACTATGATGACTATCACAGCTTCGTTCATGGGAGATTACCCTATGAGAAGCTGTGCGCTGACTATCATCTCAGGACTCTTCTTCTTAGCCTGCCTGTACGAAAAGTTGTAAGTTGCTTTTGCTTGCCATCATTAACTAGTATTATTTTATTGCTGGGCTTGCCATCATTAATTAGTATTATTTATTTATTTTACAGACATGATTTGCTCATCTCAACATTATTATTAAACAGATATTCTCTAATGGCGATAAGGCTCATGTAGCAAGAGTTGTTGAGAGGCTTGGGTTGGAGGGTTGTTTTGATGAAACAATTTGCTTTGAGACCCTGAATAATCAGAGCGACACTACTGATGGCTCTGTCATTTGCAAACCACAAGAAATTGCGTTTCAAGTTGCTTTGACAAAGGCTGACATCAACCCCACAAAAACGGTTGGCTTTTCATATAGTACCCATTAAGTATAGCTCCTACATAAGCACATGTTAATTAACTTAAAGAAGAAACACTTCCATATGCAGCTGTTCTTCGACGACAACGTTCGAAATATACAGGCTGGGAAGCGAGTGGGACTCCATACAGTGTTGGTATGAGGAAATTTGATTGCTTACATGATGAATAAACAAGAATGAACAACATCCATCAACTATCATAAGCTCACGTTTTCTTCATTAATTGGTACAGGTGGGCTCTTCTTTACAGTCAGATGGTGTGGATTTAGCATTAGAAAGCATCCATAACCTGAAGGAGGCATTCCCAGAGCTCTGGCAACTTCATGACTTCGACAATTCTGAGAATTACAGAAACATGGGAATAGAAACTTCCGTAGTAGCATAGCTTTCAAACCCTAATTCTTGTGAGTAATTGCAGACCGACGTAGCATATAAACTGTTGCTTCTGTATCGTCGTCATTCTTCAACCATCCCAATGCGGTATTATCATTAGTTGTTGTATGGATCGCAATAGTAGTTGTCCCAGCATTGTAAGCACAACTTAGGGTCTATGGCTTGATCGATTCATCAAATTTGTTTTCTAGAATTGTACCCAAAAAAAATTGTTTTCAACAAGTCTTTCTTGATACAAATATGATGATGGATTGTGAATAACAGATTATTATCCATGCAATTCTATAGAACTAATGAGTATATAATACAATGTAAACTGCAAGCAAAAGAATAAGCCAGATTATTTTTGTTTCTTATGAAGTAGCAGTTTACGTCATGCACAAATAACTGATGCTCTCAATTCCAAGAAAAGAATCAGAGGCAATGATCCTCGGCAGCATTACACAACTTCGTCCCCTTGTGGACACAACCCTGCAAAATTCACCATGTAGTTAACAACAAGAGCAAGTAAATCAATGAATCATATGGTAAATCAAACGCCTAGGTTGATTTATAAAGGATACAGATAAAACAGCAGTATGTATGTGATGGCCCCTGCAGCAGCTACCACCTTTCCCTGCTGCATGCAAAACCATTCATATAGCAAATCAATCACTACCATTAAAATTTCTGAAATTCATAAATATTTACAAAGAACTCGGAGTCATACCACTAATAAGGCAGGGAATAGACAACGGAGTAGCAGAGGCCAAACGGATAAAGAATTAACCAATTCATATTGTTACTGGCGTTTTGACCCAAGATAACCCAATTGATCTACCAAGTCCTCCAAACCTGTAGCCCACTCATCAGACTCTGCTACCAAGTCTTCCACTGGAGCATCAGTTTGGGATTGTTCACCAAATATAATTTCCTCCTCTGGATTGCCATGAACTAAGTCTTCATTCAGCAAGTCCTCCCATATTGCGTCACTCACTGAACCCAGATTGCTCCCACTGACTGTAGGAATTGAACTTGACACTGGCTCTTTCTTGTCACTGCTTGATTCATCATCAAGAGGGGGTGAGAAAAAATTCTCTATCTCAGATTCTATCGTTGCCAATTCTTCTTGTTCATTTGTTGAATAGTCCACCACCGGTTCACTAGGGACTGCCACAGTGACAGGATCATCCTGTAGATTCTCCACACTCGAACTAGCAGTTAGTCTCCTCTTTCGCCTGATATCAACACCAAGAAATTCTTTATTTTGGGCGTTTCTATGGGCGAACTGTTGAATAAAAGTTGGGTTGTTCAGTGCTTTGGCAAGGAAAGTGAGTATCTGTTGTTGTTTCTTCTCTGTGGTCTGTAATCTTCCCTCCATTGCGGTCAGTTGCGCCCGTGAATTCTGCTGTTGCTGTCTCAACTTGACAATTTCGGCCATGATCACCGACCTGTCTCTTCTCAACCTATCGAGCTCGCCTTCAAATCCGTATTGCCCCAATTCAACACAAGCAATCCCTCGTTCTTGACTTACACTCTGCAAAACGTTTCTTCTTCTCTTGATTGTCTTCAATAAGTGCTTCTGGCCACCCAGAAACCCTTCGTTCGCAAATTCCCATCGATCAGGATCAACTTTTCTAAATCCCTGCATCCATTTACCAAGTTAAGGACTTCAGTATTCCAAAACTTTTATAAAAGTACACAAGGATGAAACAAATGAATACATCAGTAGCTCAGTACATCCAAAAGTCATCCACATATCGAAATCCATATTGACAAGAAACAGAGTATGAAATTAAACAGGGTGATGTTGTATTGCTTTTCTCGACATTCCAGTTCAGATACAAACAAGTGATTCAGTCATATACTCCAGCGGTCTGTTAGTTGCCTAAGCTAAGTGACTCGACAAGGATTAAAACTTTATCACTAAAAACTTCTGTCAATCAAAATAAAAGGCGTAACCGATAAAGTAATGATAGCGGTCAAATTCCTAAACAAAGGAGGCTAACTATGACATCGAAATCGAAATGGATAGTAGCAAATACTTACATAGGTGTTGAGCTGGCGGATGAAGCTGGAGAAGTTGCTGTGCTTGAAGTAGCGAGGAAGAATGGCGGTGGAGAACTTGTGAGAGTCCCAGACAATGAAGCTGTTACGAGCAAGGCTCCAAGAAACAACAGAGTCGGTGGATGGGTCTTCCACCATTTCAAATGTCTTAGTAAGAAATGGAGGAGGCCCCATCTCGTGCAGCCCTTCCATTGGGCGAGGAGAGAGACTTGAAGCGGAAGATGAAGGAGAAGACGACGAACCAGCTCCACATGCCACCGTTTCCTCCACTTTCACTCTCAATCCTTCCATACCACGGTTGCAGAGAATAACCAGAGAGGGGAGTTCAATGGCGAAGGCAGTGGTCGTAGCGTGCTTATGATCAGCTAAAGAACTTTGTTTTGGCTACAATGTTTTGAATTTACCAAGTTAATTAAACTTGGAGGATTAGAAGAGAGATAAGTGTTTTAAAGGCGGTGGATAAGAAGATTCTAGAGACACAAAAGGAAGAGAGAAATCTGGTAGGTGTTCGTTTTGATCCACGAAGCCGCCATGTGTCCCTCTGATGTGGCCTCAGATATTTTAGAAAAAGTTCTGGAAACTTCTCTTCTCATGGGCTTCGTTCGAGATTTCCAGATAAACAACCTCGGGCTCAGTACAAGAGGTCAAAATAAGACACAAGTGGTCTAGGCCTACAAGGCCTTTTGCGAATTGGGCTTACTAAAGCCCAAGTCACGAACTTAGATGCTAGTTAACTAACCGGAAACTTCATGAAAGCTCGGTTCCCAAGCTTGATTCACGCAATCAAGTTTAATTGATCTGAGAATGAATGCATCATTATGCATGTGGTGTTAAACTCAAGGCAGAGAAATAACGATAGAGGGGCAAAGAGTGAGTAAGGTCACATACAGTTGTACACACGAAACGTTAAGTCCAGCGCAAGGGATGGCTTTCCATTATTTGAATGTGATCCCCACGATTTCATTTTAATACATGTGGCCACTTGTATAACTAAGAAATAACTATAAGGATTAAGGTATATATTGAAAACGGGAAAATCTTATGGCTTGCTCCCCTGATGCTATTTATAGGGTGAAAAAAGAATGTTTTATTTAATTATATTTATAAGTTACCTCATCAAATTTTTCATATGAATGTATAATTTTGTTTTTAATTTATTATATGTTGATTATACTTTTTCCTATTATAATGAATATTAAATAGAAATAAAATTATTTTAAAACTGAATTAATACAATTTAAGTTTTATTTTAATATATGTAAAAACATTTATAAATAAAATTAAATGTGAGTGAGAGTGATAGGGTGAGCGAGTCCGCATGGTTGCCCAGTGTTGGAGGGAAGGACAAGTGTTACTATGAGAATGGTTGAAGGAGGCGAGTTGCAGCAATGGTGTGTGGTTGATAGGAAAGGGACAAGCCACGAGGGGACTTGCTTTTGATGAGAACCACCTATGTATGGCGGTGACCTCGTTTTTGTCCGCTAAAAACAAAGCATGATTCGTCGGTATCTCAATAAACAAAAGGCATCTTCCCATCGAATCAACGAGTTGGATCTTGTTCTCCCTCTTAATTCTCAACCATAAAAACAACACCAAAATGAGTTTGATGATGATGCTCATCCCACACGGCCACTGCCCTGCACGCAACGCGTGTTCCTATTTATTCGAATTAAAGATGTAAGCATGTCGTACTATATTATATTTACATGGCTTCTGATCTTCACAATCCATCCAAGTCCTTGATTCGGGCTCGATGATTAAAAGGCAACGGTGTCTTCAAAAAAAAAAAAAAAGCAACTACCTTCATCGTCCCTCACGCACGTCACCTTTGAAATACACGAACCGGCACCAGAGTCCTTTAAAAAAAAGTAAGAAGCGTGCTGTCACGGGGCCATTACCCTCTCCCCAAAAGATGCATCTGGTGGGGTGTGCAGCGCCCACGCTTATATAGCCCAGAACCCCTTCACACCTATCCGATGTGGGACTTCCCCTGGATGTCCCCCGTGACATCCTCCCCCACCCAATCCTGTGACGCCCTCGTCACAGTGGGGCCCCCTACCTACCCCACACCCCGAGTGGCGCTTGGCGGGACATCGGAGTCGGAGCGGGTCAGCTCTGATACCACTTGTCACGGGGCCATTACCCTCTCCCCAAAAGATGCATCTGGTGGGGTGTGCAGTGTCCACGCTTATATAGCTCAGAACCCCTCCACACCTATCCGATTTGGGACTTCCCCTTGATGTCCCCCGTGACAATGCGCTCATTTAAAAAATCAACCTGACGAGTCGCACGAGCTTATTTACGAAGTAACAAAATTTTGATTTTAAACTTTAATTTCACATAATCCGAATCCGAGGTAAGTACGTGAGAGAGTTTTATTTCAGCTTACGTGAAATTGATTTTAGGAATTGATTTCTAAATAAATTTAATTATTGTGATGGAGCGTGATAATATACTCGGATTAGTTTTTTTTTTTTCTCTTTTTTTTGGTGAATTCTCGGATTTGATTTTTGATAATTGGCAGTGATATGTGAAAACAGGCGTCGATCGGGTATGAGTAAATGAGCAGGAGGAGTAAGGTGGCGGTGTGAAATAAATAATAATGGCCTTGCCTATGTGATTCTGGAAGGTGCTGACACGTGTCCACTCACGTGCGGCTGGCTCCTTGCATGCACGCCCCCACCACGTGCTTCCTCCACCACCTCCTATGTACTATATTAATCATCCATCGTTAATGTGATGATCCAACTTAATTACGCCCGGCCCCACAAACACTGTGATTCAATTCAATTCCATTTAACACCACAGGTTATCCTCTTTTCACTCAATAATCAATTAAGTTAAAGCGTGGAAGTGGGCTCAATAGAGAGCAATTATAGCAGGGAATCTGAGTCAGTCAATGCGAATGTGATTCGTGACGCGTGGATCCTAATTTCACGAGTCATCATGAAATCCATCTGAGATCCTTTACATTTGTTAATGTCTTCCATAAATTTAAAGAAAACGACCCCTCAATGTGTATCTAGATTAATGGAACACATTACACATCCAACTTCATGTTATGGAATTTATAGTTTTTTTTTTT
>QFDD01010648.1:0-12884 GCA_006871305.1 Vachellia collinsii
TTTTTCCAACAGGAAACATGTAAACCCCCACTCAAACGAACACATCCCCTTGAGAGCTGTATAAGAAAGCCAAGGCACAGCTGAATGAGGCAATATTGCTATCACGGAGGGCCAACAGACCACACTACTTCGCCCAGACAAAAGCAAGCAAACCCTTTTTGTGCAATATGTAGCATGACAGACTGCTTGTATTACTGGAACACAGAGACTCAAACATTTTCTTCATTTCCCTTATCATGGACCCATAGAGAAGCTGCTTAGAACCAAGAGGAACCCATCTTAAATCATCATCATTTACTCTTCTAATGGTAATTCTTAGCAACTACGCAGAAACACTCTAGCAAGACCGCAAGAAGGAAACTCACAAGCTAGCACCAAATAAAATATCCCCATGTAGTAAAAATGGGCTCAACCCCTTTGGCAAGCCAAATCTTTAGTGAAACATTCACGAGCTCTAATGCTTCTAAGGAGTATAACCAGAATGCACCAAACTGATGGAATGAATTGTCAATCTTCCTCCGGACCAGAAAAAAGATAATCCAACAATAAAGCTTTTGAATTTTTTGAGTGGACCATTGATGTATGTGAAATTGATGCTTGTTGAAGTGATGACATTTCTTAGTCGGCTAATAAACATTTGTGAAAACTATTTAACTAATTTGATTAAATTAAATAAGTCAGTTAAATTATTTAATGTGATATGTTTTTTTCTAAAAAATCATAATCATCTTCTTTCATTCCCTTTCTCTCCTTTTCGATTATTATTAAAGGAATATTAAGAGGTAATTTAGGAAAATAATGATTAATATGGGAAAATGTGTTTTACATTCAGAGCCAATTAACTCTCAAATTTGATCTCACATTAATGACTAGAGAAGTGTGTATCAACTTTTTGTTAAAAATTTTTATTACAAAAGTACTCCACAATGTCCTGATCGTGGAACATGGCTTGGGGGTGGATTTTGATTATAAATGTAATACTTTTATTTATCATATTTATAATTTTTTTTAAACTAACTTGGTTCACTTATAAGTATTTAAAGAAAGATTAAGGAGTCACATATGTCATAATAAACTAACTTATTTAGCTTTTTTTTTTTTTTTACCATTCAGTATTCAGCACTTTTTCTGAACAATATTATCGGGTGTTTGAGCAATCGACTAATCCAGATCGAGCACCTGTGTAACCCTTCGGGTGTTAAACTCTCCCAATAAGGTTTAATGTTGTTGCATCCAGGACTTGAATCTGAAACCTCGTGTATACTGGTTGAACGCAATTAATTATGGAGTTCTAATGCACTGTATTTCATCAGATTCTGCAATTAAGTATGCTTGAGTGAGAGTTGTAGTGAGATGGATAACCTTCTGGACAGTCATCATATTACACCATGTAACTTATGTAGTTTTCTTAATATTTTTAATTAAACAAATAGTTCTATCTAATGTTGCTCTAAAAGATTTATTCAAGTATCATGAACCTTAAATGGGATCACTCTCTTGAGTCCCGACAATATTTTGCTATGAAAAAGCCATCTAAATGCAATAATTTTATAAACTCAAATTTAACTATTTCATTCAGGTACATTAGTCTCTTACCACATTCATCAACTTAGGTTTCCCCCATGTACCACACTCTCCAAAGTCATAATCATTCATAAGTGATAAATAACATGAGTTATTTTCGCATAGTATTTTAGAAAGACATGCCAAACTAATTAATGAAATTGATATGAAACATTTTAAATTCTATAAGTTATGAATAGTATATCATTTTATAAACAATATTAATAGACTTACTATTGTTTTCATCATGTTTATCAGACTAAATATCAAAATTTTGAATAGTCTAATTTTAATAGAATTTTTTGATGGTACATACATCCACATTTAAGGTATGATAATGTTATAGATTGCCTCTACTAACAGAATATATATAATTAAAATAAATTAATTCAAATTCTTAATATAAGAATCTGTTTATTTTGGCTAGGAGATCAATGAAATTAAATATTACTTTAAAAATTTTATATTTATTATTTTTCTTTATATCAATTTTTCTAACTTATAAATCGATATATAATCTAACGATACATATAAATAATATTTTTAAATCATGTGTTTTGATTTTTTGTTAAAAAATTATATAATTTTTATATTAAGAATTATATGTAATAGTATTATTTACAAAACAAATTGATTTACAGAAATTTAAAGTACAAGGGCTAAATGAAAAAATGACATAGGACACTAATGATTACAAAACATTAATTTTTCTTTTTCTATTAAGGAAAGATTAATGATTGATTGTCTAGTTGATGGCGCAGCCCATGGAGGCGGTGACACTCCGGAGGGGGCAAAGGGAAAAACCGTCTTTTCCCAATCGCCAAAAGATCAATATAAGTGGCTCGTCAAACTTATTCTGCATGATCTAGGCGCCTAATCTCCCTATATTTATATGTATTTATATGTGTACGCCCTTGAAAGCTCTCAGACTCCTAGCACGAGCAGTTTCCGTCAGCACTTTTGCCAATTAGTTCCTGAGATCACAGAACGGGAGCTACGTATTTTTCAGATTTCGATCCAACGATGACTCATTCGGCCGTGTCCCAGGTAAACCCAGTGACTCTGCCTTCCTGATGTTGACACTTTCTTTGGCTGACTGGAATAATACATGACGAGTCGAAATGGAATCGAGGTTTGACTTTTTTTGTGGGTTCTATATGGGTTTAGAGGGAGCTTAAATTTCTGCCTGTTAAATGTCAAGCCTCAAATTTTCAGCCGAGCGGTGTGGGGTTTCTGATGTACGAACTGAGAGATTCTTTCTCTTTGTACATTTCTTAGCTATCTAAGCAGACTTTAGTTAATAGACGAATATGTGGGCTGTGATATCTTTTGCAGGTGGCTGTAACTGTTCCTGTTAGCAGCGATTTATCTTTGAGAAGATCTGCGCTTAAGGTTTGATATTTCTTACCATTCGCTTTGGCATTTCTATTTGGTTTGCAATGTAAAACTGAATCCGAATGCGTTTTGACTTTCAAAAGATAGGCTCTGTAAATTGCCCTTTGTAGCTTTGTTTTAATCAACCATCGCTAGAACTTATGACAACTTGGTGTAGTATGATATGACAGCTGTATAAACATGAGGGAGCAAATAGACATTGATTAAAGATGTTTTGGTAATGAGTGTCGGAGCAAGCAAGTTTTACTCTTGATTTCATCTACAATTGTACCTAAAAGCTAAAAGGACTGAAATGAGTGGAAGAGATCATGGACAAAGTTTAGTTTCATTGTATTTTGCAAGACAAATTCTAGGTATGAATTATGATAATCCCCTGTTTAGAATTGGAACTAGGCGTTTTTAATCAATTTTGGTCCCTGCCAGCGCAGTGACGTGGACTCCTTTTACTATATGGAATTCAATTATCTTAAATCCTGACTTTTTCATCCTGTTTAAATAAATGTCTGTTTTGTTATGCTACTCATTTTGTTGTTCGATCATCAACATCTGAGAATCATAGTGCAGTTGCTAGCATTACAGATTATTTTTAAATAATTACAGTGAGAAATTGTTGCTTTCTATTTGAGTTCTATAATTCAGGTTTCTAATGCTAGCTAGCAGCCATACAATTTAAACTTCCAGGAGAAATCATGGGCAAAGGTATTGACTCTGGACTTGAAGTCAAACAATCTGCGCTCAAGGAATAATCATCTGATATGCAAGTCAGTGCAACAAGCAAGTGTACCTAAAGTTTCTGTCTCCCCATTAATATTGGAAGATGACCCTGAGCCTCCTTTGAATTTATACAAGCCCAAACAACCCTATACGGCAACAATTGTTTCTGTTGAGAGCTTGGTGGGCCCAAAAGCTCCTGGGGAAACTTGTCATATTGTGATTGATCATGGTGGAAACGTTCCATACTGGGAAGGACAGAGTTATGGTGTCATTCCTCCCGTAAGTTCCTTATTCTATTGATAGTTATCTAATGCTTCCTTACTTGCATGATATATCTAACTAATAATGTGCATGGGGCAACAGGGTCAAAATCCAAAGAAACCTGGGGCTCCTCATAATGTTCGACTTTACTCAATTGCTTCCACTAGGTATGGAGATTTTTTTGATGGCAAAACAGCCAGCTTGTGTGTGCGTCGTGCTGTTTACTATGATCCAGAGACAGGAAAAGAGGATCCTTCCAAGAGTGGAGTTTGCAGCAACTTTTTGTGTAATTCAAAGCCTGGAGACAAAGTGCAGATTACAGGTATCTTATCTTACTTGGTCAAAGGTCAAGTCCTACTAGTTGATTCAATTCTTACATTCTTTAAAAATTGTATGATAAGGACTGACCCGTAAATTAATGGATTTGATCAATTAAAACCCTAGAAAAACTTGTCTCTATATTCTTAACCATAAAATGTTCCATAAAAGTTGATCAAATTTTTGCAACTCAATCGATAAGTTAAAATTTTATAAGAACTCGTCTTTAGATCTTTAACTATAAAAGCCTACACAAGCTTTGATCACTCTCTTATACCCAATCATATTTTATTCCCAATACAAACCACAAATTAAAACTTGCTGAGGAAAAACTTCTCATTTAATTCGTAATATAACTGAATACAACTTGTTTCTTAAATAGGAAACTTACTAGCCGTAATATGACTCAATATTAAAAAAGATATGATGTCATCTACTTAAATTAAATCAAAGATATTGATATTAAATAATATCTTTAAGATCTCTAATTTGACACTCATATATTTGCAATAATATCCTAAAAAATAGATTAAATTTTCTTAATAATCAACTAAATATAAAAATACCCTTTTTTTAAATAATAAAATTACATAGGAAATAAAAACAAAAGACTTAATTGTCTTCTTTCTCGTATGCCTCTTGATAGTTAAATACCAAGCAATATATCTACGTGAATTGACATAATTGCCCTCTAGATGCCTATAATTGTATCACCATAATTTCATGGTACTAGGTTTTGAATGTCTTAATTCTCTTGTACTTGCTTAGTTGTCTTGTGATTCCTGTTACCTAGGCTCACTTTACAATTGCCAAAAGATGCACAAAATTCTTGACAGCTATTTGTTTGTGAGTTAATCCTCTGAACTTCTTCTGTTTAAGGCGTGCTTTGCAAGTGAAAGTGATGAATGATTTAAATAATAGACAGGAGAATTGACAGTATGTGAGATAAGCTTTCCTAATTCCCTTGATAAACAATGACTGGAGTTCAAAATCTGACAAAACTTGGTGACTTGTTAGTAGTATGCTGGAAGTTGCTAAACTAAGGGCCTTATTTCTATGTTATATTGGCTCAATGGTCTGGAGCATGCTAAAGAAATGGGAAAAGGACCAATATAATAATAGAAAGCTTATGGGCCGAGTTATTAATGTTTATGAATTTGCTTTTAATAGGCTTGGTTGTCGTGCCTCTCACAGATGTAGTTCTGTGTAATTATTGTGCCCTTCCAGTTTTTTCTTTGTGCAGTTCGGACGTCCTTGTAATGGCCATTCTCTGTCTCCCCTGAACCATCACCCCAAGATTTTCCTCCCTCTTGCAATGTTCATTAAATATTTTTTGCTCCAGTTGTTAAAAATTCCATTTACGTTTTTATCATTAAACCAATTTTCTGTGATCTTTGTATAAAATCGATATCTGAAATGGCTGCACTATTATGTTATTATTTCTGGTTTTCTAGGTTTTACTTACTGCTGGTAATAGAGCTGCTAATTTAAGTTTGAAATGCTGATAAAATCATGTGACGATATGTACAACAAATGACACGTAGGAAGATTTGATTATCAACTTGTATCATTATCAAGAGTGGTAAAAATTTGATTTCTTATTGGCTAGGAATTGTCTCACACACTTTTTTTGGCAGGGCCCTCAGGGAAGATAATGCTGTTGCCTGAGGATGACCCAAATGCTACCCATATAATGATTGCTACCGGCACTGGAGTTGCTCCTTTTAGAGGCTATCTCCGTCGAATGTTTATGGAATCTGTCCCTACATTCAAATTCGGGGGTCTAGCATGGCTTTTCCTTGGCGTGGCAAATAGTGATAGCCTTTTGTACGATGATGAATTTTCCAAATATCTGAAAGACTATCCAGACAACTTCCGCTACGATCTTGCTCTTAGCAGAGAGCAGAAGAATAGGAATGGCGGCAAGATGTATGTTCAGGACAAGATTGAGGAATATAGTGATGAAATCTTCAAACTCCTGGACAATGGTGCTCACATCTATTTCTGTGGTCTTAAAGGAATGATGCCTGGGATCCAAGAAACCTTGAAGAGGGTTGCTGAGCAGAGAGGAGAAAGTTGGGAGGAGAAACTTTCACAACTTAAAAAGAACAAACAATGGCATGTTGAAGTCTACTGATGTTCTGTTTTGCTGAATATTCACATAGGTATCCCATGGATTATTTGAAGGAGAAAACTTAGGTGGTCAAAGTTGTTATATCATCTTATGATATAATTATGACATGTCGATTTTCTTTTGAATGAATTAATAATAATACGACTGTGTTGTAAGGAAGAAAACATGTTCCCCCCCCCCCCGCCAAAATGTCCACATGTTGTAGTTTATCGAGAAAACTGATAACAAACTCCTAAAGACTTTTGAAGTCGTCTTCATTTTCAATAAATTCAATGAGTAATTTGCATTTATGATAAGAATTATTCTGTGATGATAGGATTATTTTCTTGCTGAGTACGAAACTGGAGACCCAGTCTTTAGTGGTGGTTATGAAATTCTTCTACATGGTTCTACTGTCTGTTGTCTTTTTACTATGCCAAGCAATAGGCAATCTCCCCAAGTAATTGAACTATTGAAGCAAGACCTTTAATAATAATAGCATGAAACTTTAGGAACTGTTACAATAAGAAAGTGGCATATGCTCTAAATGGGCTTGAAACCCAGGAACAGTTTGCTCTCCTTGCCAAGTTTATGAGCGTGAATAGCTGAATGTTCCATGTTGGTTCAACCCCTGGTAACCAGTTTAAAATTTAAGCTTTGGATCGTAGGTGTGTTCTCAAGCTTTTGTTTGAAAATGAATTTTGTCTCCACAATTAGTGGCGCCTTCAAATTTTGTATTAAAGTAAATTCCATGTGCCAAGTGATGAGGACGTACCCTTTTTCGTTTGCGTAGTTCATACCGTAGGCTCTCAGAAGAATATTTGTGTCTGATCCGTCTCCTATATGTCTTTCAATTATACAAGCCTTGTTAAAATTGCAACAGCCTTGTGCTTATTCCCCTCTTATCATTCAGTAAGTGAAGAAGGTCATGTGCTTAGTATGAAATATGAGTAATTGAACTTGTGTTGAAGTCTCTTAAAAATTTATATCCCATGTTGAAATAATTATGTGTGGAGACACCGTCACATGCATGTGTGCGCGAGAGAGTGCACTTCTAGGAGACTTGAATTTGAGGCTTGAGACTGTTAGAATACAGACAAGGGACAACTCATCAGCAGAGAGAACCCACGACCTTGACAATAAACATAGCATAATACTCATAAGCCTCAGCCCAAATCTATTTTTAACTTTTTACTTGTTTACTTTTCGTCTTTTGACTAAAAGTTATCTTATTATTTACTACATTAAAATAACCAAGATTCAAATATCTTGGGCATCTCGATTTACATGGTTTGACGGAATTTGCCACCAGGAGTAAAGTCACAGATAATTTCGACACTTTAAAGATTGCTTGGAATCAATTTAAAATTTCAGACAAAGCAAGGGATAAAAACTCTAAATTCTAAATTAACCTTTCAAAAAAGAAAGAGCAAGCTGAAGAGCGAAAGCAGGAGGAACAGGGAAAAAGACAAGAACAAACGAAACGCGACAAAGATGAGAGAAGAACGATAGCCTCGCGGTTCGTCTTTCGAGGAAAGCTTGGAGGAATCTCAAAGCTGAAACGACGCCGCATTCATCGCCACCTTCCTTACTTATTTTCTCCTCCTCACTCTCTTGCTCTGCCGCTCCCTCCACTCGCAAGCAAGCAGTGCACGATTTTTCAGCGACCGGTCCACTTCTTCATGGCGTCACTCACGGGATTCACAGCCGCCGCCGTCTTCGGACTCATCTTCGCCGGATTTTCGACCGGGAAGGAGCTCCGGCCATCAGAGCATGGCCTTGAGTTCCAGAATTCGCCATCGGCGTGGCTGAATTATTCATCGGGGATGAGATCGTTCTTCAATTCCTCGCAGGTGTCCAATTCCTCGGACATCATGACGATGCCAAGGGCCAGCAATTCCAGCGATTCATCGCCGTCGGCCTGGTGGAGCAGCACCGACAGCGGCGAGAGGAGCCATGTGAGGCAAGCTCTAGTGATCGCCAGCTTGGTATGTGGAGTGACAGGTGTCATTCTGTTAGTGGCTATGGGTTTACTTTTTCTCTCAAAGCACCGAAAGCATAAAGCAAACGAAGCTTGCGGTGACAAAGATAACGACAAGTTACAGTTAGCGGTAAGGAATGAGGATCCTTGAATTTGTTTGCTTACTCTTAAAATTTTCCCTTTACTTCTGATTGCAGTAATTCCACATTGTAAAGAGTAATGGTGTAAAATTAGTCAATACTAGTACTATTAATCATTATTGAAAGATTATTCAATGTTTCGTTAAATTAATTCATTTCTTTTTTGCCAGAAATTAAAACTGACTCTTGTTTGCAGTGTTAAATTATACTGTATCTCTAATTTTACCCAACATACATCTACAAATCAATTCTTCCATGTTTGCCTGGAAAATCCTAATGACAAAATTATAAGAAATTATATTGTTAAATATTGTATTATATCCTCGGCATTCGATTAGAGTATTGAATCTAAAACTGACCAGGGTATAATTTTTTATTAATAATGTGACAAGCATATGTTTTACTTTAGTAGCTACCAAATTATTTTAAATTTGTGGCATTGTAATGTATTAATTTAATCAGACAATGTAAAGGTAAAAATGTGAAAAATTGCCTTTTTCTATTCTATAATATATATATATATATATATGAACAGGCTTTCAGAGAAAGAAATCAAACCATAACGCATATTTCACCATCTTAATCATAGAGTACTCCATATACAAAGTATTCATAAACTTAGTTAAAAAAAAAAAGGAACCTATTTATCAAATGCTAACTACAATGGACATACAAAAAAAAAGTTAAGAGAAAGAGTTAGTAGCCACAATGTAGACAAGTTAGGAGTATGTACACAATAAAGTGTAATCCTGGGAAAGTGTTGCAAAGTATGGTCTTACATTCGTCAATTCATAATGAGGGGGGAAGATACAACCAAGCTTAATTAGTTAAATAAAATAATGATTCAACAGTACTAAGATTAATGAACCTATTGATCAAGAGGCAACCATTCAAGCTGTAGATGTAATTCTCCAGATTCGACATTCTGGAGCTTGAGAACCATTTTCTGTAAAATCTTTCCATCAGCAATATTGACTAAGCTATCCTCTATGAGAGCATTGTCATCAGACTTGAGCCATTTCCCAATCTGCATATTGCCAAACATTTCTGCATTTCCAAATGCCATTGCTGAAGTTATCATAGGCTGCAGATCAATCTCTGCCTCTCCCATTATATCATCCGCCGAGAATGTATCATGATCATATACTTGCTGTAACGCAGTCAATTTCATAATCAGAAAATCATTTAAAGAAGAAAAAACTAGTTTTGGAAATTTGGGGAATGTCCCCCACTGAATAAAATTTTTAATGGAGAGTTTTCCTCAATTTCCCCAAAAGTGTCCCTATTATTCACCATCTAGAAACTCAAACCTACCAATTTCAATGATCCATATTCCTGGGGAACAGATAGCATGAGTTCCTCGTTCCAGACTGGATTCAAGTTACTGTTCACTACCCTTGTCTGAACTGTCTGAAGGCAAGCATCACCGAAGTCATTTTCAGAAAGATGATTATCACCGTCAATAATGAAATCCTTTTGGCTATAGATAAAAGATGAAGAGCAATAGGTTTTTAAAGCTGAGGTTACAAAAACGAATGATGAAAAGAACCTGTCGGCCAAGTTTTAAGACGACATATGGATCACTAGACATCATATCTCGAATAGCTAAATTTGTGCCTTTTTCCACTTTCACTTTCAGCAACCCAATAAATTCCACCATTCCTTCCTGCTATCACTTTCAACATCAGAAAAAATCCAACGAAATCACTCATATGATGCTATTGCATAGACATTGTTACCAAAGAGTAAAGTTGGATGCATTATCTTAAGTAAA
This sequence comes from Vachellia collinsii, assembly GCA_006871305.1. Classification (NCBI taxonomy): domain Eukaryota; kingdom Viridiplantae; phylum Streptophyta; class Magnoliopsida; order Fabales; family Fabaceae; genus Vachellia; species Vachellia collinsii. The sequence continues at coordinate 10,260 of QFDD01010648.1, forward strand.
TAAACTTTACTTCTAGGGGACAGCGATCTAAATTTGTATCAAATCCTACCAGCACAGAACCTTTTTTTTTTTAAATACCCAACTACAAGTAGAGAATCCAAGGAACCAATTTATTAAAATAAAAACAATAATCACCGTTTTCTGTGGACCACTAGTGGCTCGGGAACCATCCGTAAGTTTGATGGAATTTGACTCTAGAGCGCTTTTTCCAGATGCAATGCGCAAACCAGGTTTCAAGAAGTCTTGAAGCTCGTACTTGGATCTGCAGCCAAATTTGACAAAAGTTAAGTAAGCCGTGATCTGACAGGTACTATAGTGCCATTACGCATGGTCCCAAGTCCTAACAATATGAGCCCATAACAATAGGCAGAGGAAAAATATATAATTGGGCAAGATGAAAGGAGGAATAAGCAAAGTTTCATAACAATTATGCTGAGAATGGCAGTGATGGTGCCAGACCCTTGGTTTGTGGGGGCTAAAAAATTGTCTGAGCCTAGAATATCAAATTTATGAGGCAAGAGTTTGGAGGTAAAAATAAAAAATTAGAGAACAATACATGCCATGAGGGTTAAATTAGGGTTTAAAGTTTGGGTAATTGGAATCGATATTACAAAGTGACAGCAAAATTGATGATATATCGTGCATAAAAGAGTTGAGTGATTAAAAAGGAGATAGACATTAGAAGTCATATGTGAGCAGTGTATCTACCAAGTTTAGAGGGAAGTTTGACCAAGCTACTACTCGCGATGCTATATGTTAGCAAATATTGGGTAACTGGATGACAAACTAGATTGGGGAAAAAAACAAGATACTCTGCTCAAGGGATGCATGGGACAATCCTTTTTTATTTTGGAGCATCACTAACCGGATGAAATTTGCACGCAGTTCATGACTTGCATCTGGTGTGGGCTTGCTATATCCTTCCGGAATATGAGCCTCATAAATTTTATTAGCAGAAGCATTTCCTCCAACTTCAATCATTGCATCTATTTCATCATCTGACCATTCATCCAATGTCACGGACAAAACCTGAAAATAAAACATGTAGGGTAGAAGAGATAAACAAATTCAGCATTTATCTGTCTTGGAACTAGGTAAGCATATCTGATAAAAAAACAAACAAGGTGACAACATATGATCCAATATCATGCTAGCCAAAAAGAAAGAAATAAAGATAACATATATTTTGAGATGAAAGAGACTCTCTCTCTCTCTCTCTCTCTCTCACACACACACTGTACCAAATGGTATCAGAGCCTTTGATACCAAATTGGTATTCTAAATTAGAGTCATTCTATCATTTATTTAAAAGAAATACGTATTCAAATATCTCATTTGTGCATTCCCTTCACCTACCCAGTTGTTCCACAGGCATCATAATATAAGTCACATACACACAGAGCTTTCACACTGTGATATCAGGGAAGTCTCTAGCTGAATGAGAACCAAAGATAATCTCTAAATATGTCAACCCTTAAAAAATTGTCCCCAAGATACCGACAAGGCCACAATCACCTTGACAACAACCAGACAATCTAAGAATGATTACCTTCGATATATGGGTTCCAAGGCTTCTGTGTACACCACAACATTTTAAGCAAATAAAAACTCCAATATTAGCTGACCTGAAAATGGAGTTAGAATATACTAAGAGATTAGTTACTAAGATGTATGAACAACCCATAAAATTTATGACTGACAAGGGAGCAATACTTACGCCCACTTGGGATCTGGAGCATTACAATCCGCACAAAAACGATTGTCCTTTTGAAGTAATAGGTCTTTCAGCCTTCTTTTCCCTGGAAAAAACCTACCAATTACTCAACTTCACATGAAAACCAAATGGAAATAGCTTTTAGGAATCCCATATTCATATACTATTGATGTTCTTAAGAATCCTAAGCTAATTTGCTGTTCCAAGCTACTTGACAACCAAAGTATTTTCCAGATAACCACACAGACAAAAGATGAAACTCTGTAAAACTTTACATGCACCTAAAGTGTAAAACAAGCTAAAAAATCTACAAGTGAAGAAACCAGACAAAAAAGGCAGCTTCTTCCATCCTCAAAGCGCCCCCCCCCCCCAAAAAAAAAGGGGGGGGGGGCAGGGTTAAAAAACTTCATAAACACAAACCATCAAGAAACTTGATTCCAAGTCACAAAAACAAATTGGAGTACAGATCAAGAATCCCACTCGGTGGAATAGCTGAGAAGTTTAATTAGAGAAAAAGCATAATATTTTCTTACTTCAAAACACCACATTAGTTAATTTTATACAGTAAGGTATCAAAGGCATACCCGAGGCAGCCCTCCCAACTCCCGTACGATTATTCATTGCTATGCTTGAAGCTCACAAGTCACAACCACCCAAAGTGCAGCGACTGTAATAGTCGAACAAAAACCAGAGAGAAAACAGGAAAAGGAAAAAACATCAGAGAAATCTTATTATGCGGACTAAACGAATGAAACAGAAACTTAAGTGGATAAGAGGCTTTTTTTCCCCAGAGACGGAATAAGATGGCAAAGACGAAAACGATATTTTAACTGTAATGAACACTATCTTTTGACTTTTTGCATTTTCATTTTCCAAATAGAACATTCCCAAGATAATCAAAATGCGAACGT
>QFDD01010649.1:0-12551 GCA_006871305.1 Vachellia collinsii
AGACTAGATCCTTAGCCTCTTGGTGATGGAGAGCAAGACTTGAGCCGGAGATTCATTGGGGAGTGTATCTAGCCATATCTTGTCTTTGAGTGTTGTAGAGATCTTTAGATCTAGAGACTTCTACTGCTATGAATTTCAGTTTACAGATCTGCGAATTTATGATTTGGTTATGTAGTTGGATTGGTTGTTGTTCATATGTACTAGAGTTAATGAATTTCAGATTTGATTCCTTGTGTTCACTAGATTATCAATGACCATTGGTAATTAGTTGTTCATTAGGTTTCTATGATTGTGATTGCAGTCCTTCAAAAGCATGAGCTTCAATTACTCTTTCTACATTCTGAGTTGCGTTGAACAATGCTTTAATGAATGTTGTTTGACTTGGATTCAAGCAAATTTGCATTAATTGAACCATTGGACCTAAGTGATAGCTTAGGGTTTATTAATTGAACTCAGAAGGATTAACCTCCCATAACTAAGCCAAGGCAAGGATAGTTAAGCTTCCATCATTGAGAGTCTACTCACTATACTCCCTTTTTAATCCAAAATTTTACTTTTAATCTTTGAAAACACAAACAAATATTTTACCACAAGTTTTGCATTTGACTTTGTAGCCTTAGACTAAACCCCCCTCACTTTACAAATTCAATTCCAACAATGTTTTTAATAACCAATTTAGACTATGATAGCCAATTAACCACTCCTCGAGAAGAATGATTGGTTGCGCACTATACTACATTCTTTTGTGCAATCATTTTGTATCGAACCGGAAGGCGACAAAGACATTTTTGCTTTGAGGAAACTTGAGTCATCGCCCAATAATTTGGTTTCCATATTGTTTTCATTATATCAAAATCAAAATAATAAAATTAAATAAGTGACATGTCCCAATAATATTACATGTTAAATAATTATATTACCTATAAGTAATTAATTTTAACCATTTATTCCCATCATTATTAACTAGTTTACCTCTAGTTTAATCCACATTATCTAAGCACAGTTTCGAAGGAAAGTGTAGAAGAAATAAGGTCATTAGTTTTTATTTTGTCAATTTACTGTTTTGATGTAATATTTATGCTACTAATTAATTATTTTCTTTTTCAAAATTGGAGAACAAATCAAAAGGTTAAAAAATAAAGGGTTGATGATAAGCTTTGGATCTTCTAGTGCTTTCTTTATCTGTGTTGTATATTACCAAGTGGTGTGTGAATTATCATGGATTTGAGTTAGTTGTTTAAGATTTTACCAAAACTAAAATGTAGGCATCTCTTCTAGGAGAGATTAATAACTTCTGTTAGACCCAACCCACGTTGGTGTTGAAGGGAAAATATTCATTGGACATTTAAAAGCTCTTGAATTTATTATCTACATGCAAAATAACTTCAGCACAAGCAAATGAAAATTTCATAATTATAATAAGATGCATAACATGAAAAGAAATGGAATGCAAATTATGTAACATATTAGCATGTCATTGTCTTGAATGCATGGATGTGGAAAACTTTGATATTGTAGCATGTTTGATAAATTAAATTGTTAAAAATAAATCAGTGTAACTTCCCTTTTATTACTAATTAATCATTTCCCCTTAACATAAAGGTTCTTCCTTTTAGGGTTAGGTTGTGATTTTCAAAGAAAATTTAAACTTTTTAACATTCTTTCATAATCATGCTTAACAACTCCATTGATTCAGGTTGCACTCTTGTGACACTTGGGTTGTTCCATAGGTCCTTAAAATAGTTAGTATTTCTTTTTGTCCAACCAACCGATATGATCCACTTTCTCAAGTAATCATCACCTTTAGTCACCCGACCTGGGTAACACTCCCCGGTACTCTGTGAGGAATCATTCTCCCCACAATTGAGATTCGTAGTCTTTTCCTATTTCTCAAGTTTCAGCATATCTACTTATATACATAGCAAATCAAGCTTAAACCAAAATAATAACATAACTTCAATTTTAAAAATAATAAGTGTATATGTAAGCATAATTCAATTCTCCAAAATTTCAAACCTTCCAATTTTCCGTCCGTGTCCGCCCTTTGCTCCAAGAGCCACCTACCTTAGCTATATGTCATGGAAATTTTTTTTAGGGGGGGGGGTTTGAGATCCTGGGGAATTTTAGTAGAAACTAGAGTGTATCATATAGTCATATATATTATTCACAAACATGTAAAAGCAAGCAACATTAACATACGGCAATAAATCACACCATGAAGTCCCACCTTAATAGCTCTGCGCATCACATGGCCATGGATTGCATAACAAGCAATCACATACTCTTATCTGAATATAGCTCAACCACTGAACATTCGAACAGCCATTCTTTTTCGGAATCGACTATTTTGCAAAGCTAATATCCATATTCTTTTCATGAGTACCGATCTGTCAAGAGCATATAATCATTCTTCCACAAAACTGATTAACCAACATGACACAATATGCATAACAATTATGGCATAAACAAACATGTATAATTGAATATAGAAGAATAACAGAAGAAGTGTTTATACGTAATGTTCCTACTTTCATTTCACCTTCTTTGGATTTCCTTCTTCATCTTTTTCCTTGTTAGACTCAAGCAAATGTCAAGTCTTGGATGTTGTATATACATATAAAAATATATCAATGATACGTATAATATGGTTCCGATAAAATTTATATCTCATTTCCCCTTCTCAAACTGTACCCCTTTTGAAATGAATTCCCACTTTATTTCTTGTTATGGGATTCTTCTCTTTAAAATCTTCTTTATCCAAGTAAAAAAAACAAAAGAAAGTCGTCTGCTCAATTGGTGATTCTTTTCATCATAATAAATACTTACTAGAATCCTTTAACTTTCCAAAACCTATACATCACAATCAACCCGTTTAATCAATAATAAATTTTAAAAAATCATAACTTAATTTACGAAATCTCAAATGTAGTGATTCAAAGGTATTCTCATCCTCCACAAAGGAAAAAGAAGTCCTAGCATCAGATTTTGAAAATTCTTGCACAAAAACTAGCGAAAAAGGCCAATGTTCATCATTTTCCAGATTTCTGAACCAAAATTTGAAAATTCATAACTTTTAGTGTAGTTATCCAATCAACGTGTTCTAGAACTTATTTTAAAGCTCAAGGTGTGTACTAAGGTTTCACCAAATTTTATAGACAAAGGAAGTCATTTACATTTGTTTTAGCTTAGGTAAAATTAGTGACCCAAAACGGTAACTTAACCCAATTTCCCAACACTTATTGGTTTGTATGATCCAAATCAGATTTCAATTCAACTTACCAGCAGCTATTCCTGAATGACACCTTTACAAAATCAGTGGCAATTTCATTCCTCCAATATTCCACAACATAAATCAACAAATACTCATACAAATAACCATCAATTAGCATTTAATCCTTCTAATATTGTAGTACTACCATTCTCCAACAACTTACAGCAGCATCTTGTTTGGAGCACCAAGATTTTCAATGAGTGGGACTATCAATGTCACGCTGCTTTTGAGTATAATAAATAATAATAATAATAATTGGGGGAAAATGAGGCTTCATGATCGTTGCTTTTTGACGTTGGGGTTTTACTTTTTAGTTAGTTTCCCAACACACTTCAATCACCCCTCCTCTCTCTGACTCTTATTTTTCTTTTCCCAACGCACTTCAATCCACTTTTCCATCAGAGTATACTTTTGCCTTATTTTCTTTTAAAATTTGATTAAAAAAATAAGTTTAATTTTTAATATTATGAATTAAATATTATTATTTTAACATCCGGTTTAACCCCGGTCTAACCCATTAACCCTTGAACCACTGTCTTACCCGATTCAATGTCCGGTCCGGTTTTTTGAACCTTGCTCGGCTCAGAACATTAGCAGGAGGTGGAGTTGCAATTGCCAACCGAGATGCTGCCTTGTATCCAGCAGTTGACTTCAAATAGAAATTCTTTTATCAGAACATCTTGCAGAATTTGCCAAAATAGTAAATAGACTTAAATTAATGATTATTCTAAATTCTTCCTCTTATGATTTGGTATGCACGTTTAAAACAAATGGAATGGAAAATGAAAATGGAAAAAAAATGAGTTCGAGAAAACAAGGAAGAAAAATCCCCTTGTCTAATTGCTTCCAAATAGTGTTAGGGAAAATATCTTCCAAATAGAATGTGAATATTTTAGTTATAGAAACGATCAACAGAAATAAAAGAGTGCAAAGGTAGTAGTTGGTGTGTTAGTATTCTAATTTCTCAAGATCTTGGAAAGTTATTTTCAAGAAATTCGAACAAGACATAAAATAGACAAAAAACAAAATTATCATTTTTTTTTCTAAGCACACGTATGATTATAGAATATATATTGAACACAGATATTTGAAAGCCCATGGTTTTTAATCTAAATAGTGTTTACCAGTTTTCTTTTTCTTTTCTTTCTTTTGTGTGTGTGTTTTATTTGGTCAAACATAACTTAAATCAGGAAATAGCATCATTTATCTTCACCAGGTTAGTGAAAATAATAGTAGTACTAGTGAATGACATGAATTAGATAACAATGGTTACCTCAACCATTGAGACAATTACTGCAGACATTGTAACAAATGCATGACCAGCAGAAAATGTTGGTGGGCCCCACTGGAGAGGGTATGGGAACATGAACCTATTATTAGCATGGAAAGAAACATCAGACCTCAACAACAAAGTGTTCAAAATATAATAAGACCTGAACAAAAAGATCATGCACCATGGGGCTATAGATATCAGGTTTGCTTTGTTTGTACGACAAATATGTTGTGTTCTAGTATGTTTGTACCGGTAAGCGCCACTTGCAGTTAATATAATAGCGTAGATCCAAACAATGGCAATGCAAATCAACACTGGAAATCGTTCAAATATAGGGGTATCTCTGAATTGTTGCACATGCTTAAAATACTGCAAATTATACAGAATTAGTAATGTGATGACTTGAAGCACCATGTTTTATTTATGATTTCCCACTTACTTGTGACAATACAATCACCAACAACAGCATTGGTAGACCAATTTCTATGCAGTTCCCCAACTGAAATGAAGAATCAAATATTTGAGTGCAGTTAAGGCCCATATGATATCATCATAAAGAAAAAGCATTCCCTTTCCAATTCTAAAAACAAAGAAATAAGCAATGTCTATTGTGTCCCTCATATCATTACTCAACATTGACTGTCCTTTTTTACTACTTGTTATCCAAGGATATAAGTGTGATTCTTTTATCCTTTTCTAATTCTATTTTACTATTCATCCCTAACATTCTGCATACGAATTACCAAATGAATTAATGAAACATTAAAGTTAGTATGCAAGTAAGGTTTCAAACTTGGATTAGATTGCTCAATGAGTTAAAAAGGCTAAGATGTTCCATATGTATAACATATAAAGCTGCTCATAGTAACACATACCGCAGGAAATCTTCGTTGAAATAATCCCAACCCAAGCAATCCAACTACAGGTGCCATGTTAAGAGGACTGAAAAATCTGGGGAGAAGATCCATAAACCATATTTCAGTAAATGATTGGATATTCTGTTTTTGTAATTGTTCATTTCATCAGCATTTTCAAATGCAACTTGGGTACCTTGAAAGTAGTCCCCACACTTGGCTGTATCCCAGGATTATCTGAATACTTGAGGCTACAATTAGAGCTCCTTGTATAGCTCGCATTGACTGTGTAAATCTCTGCCAATGACAAGGGAAGAACCTTGATCAATTATCAGATGTCAAGAAAGAAAAGAAAATCAATGTTAAAGCTGATGCATTACTAAATTAATTGGCCACAATGAAGAGGTAGATTAAGGACACTTACGTCATGATCAGTAATTCGATGCAATGAAGAATCACTTATGATATAACCAATTGGTATTAAATAGGCATAAGATCCTCCAATAACGGCAGGCAATCTTGTTCCGAAAAGTGATTGGAGAAGTGTGTTAATGCCGGCTACAAAGAGCAAAGTCTGTATTACTCTTGCTTTGTCACCCTGGTTGTATGAGCAAGCAAATCACTAAATGCTTTGTACACCATATTAACAGAACCTGACAATATCATCTTGGCCAAAATTTAACCCTGTATAGTTAAAAAGAATTTTGGAAAATTTTTGTTAAGTTACAAATTAGAATGGGAATGAGCACATGAGATCATCAGCAAGCATAATATAACTAAGCATAGGCACATAAGGATGCAAAACATAAACAAACTGATATACCATTCCTACAGCTCTCTAGTGAATCAAGAGTAGAAGGATCTTAAAACATCCAAGGCATGAACATAAAAGATAATAGTGAAGGAAGTTGAAAAGATGAAAGAACACAAGGCAGCAGAAGTTCAGCTTACATCGGTTCCTCCCATGGCTGGAACGAGTAATGAAGGTATCATCACACTTGTGCCCAGCACCAATATGTAATTTTGAAATCCTAATACGATAGTTTCCACTGCAACATAAGGCATTCACTATAAGCAAGGAAAGGGACAAGAAAATTGAAAGAAAAAAAGAATAGAACGTAAATAAGTTCGGGTGTTTGGATTAGCTTATGCAAAATGAATTTTACCTCGATTTGTGTGAAAGTGCTTTTAGAATTGATTTTGGAAAGTATTGCATGGGCAATGTATCACAACTTACATTCATATGCTTAAATTACAACATAATATTAGATTTGGACAATTGCTTTTTGATGCAATTCAACTTGACCTCAGTCACTCACAGAGATATCCAAGTGTTTCTTGATGACAAAGACCCAATTAAATTCAGCCAAGTATGTCCAAACAAAACACAGTTTTGAGTGGTTAGTCCAAGTTCTGGAAAATAAATTCAGCAGTTTGGAGAACTTTATCACTACATCTCTCAATTGCAGATGGCCCACTAGCTTAAACCTTTTAACTATAAAAGCTGATTTGAATTCCTAATAGTTTCGATGTAGGAGTAAACTATAGCGTAGTAGTAGTGTCGTGGTCGTGGTGGTGGTTGCTCAGAAAACTCAAAAATAAATAGGCGCATTTTCGCTTCGATTAAGAAAAAGTTTAGACTTTAGAAAATGACAAGCTTTCCGCCCTCTCTGTTTTGTTGTGGGGGAAAAATTGACTGCAAGTTTACGGTCAAATCAATATTTAGAAAGCTCTTTGTTTTTTTGTGAGTGCATGATTATGAAAGGAAGACAGGAAGCAATAGAAAAATGGAAGTAATAATGAGCCAGGAAAAGAGACGCCAAAACAACATCGAGAGAGAACGAGAGAGACCCACAATGCACAGTTCTTTTAAGAGTGGAAAACTAGAAACAGACAAAAACCCAAATGAGATTAGAGAAAGAGAGAAGAGCGAGGCGTACCCCACGGAGGATTTGAGTCTATGCAGTACTCAAGGTCCTGAAGCTGATCCATAGGCGTATGGATATTGGCCGCCATTGTTGAAGAAGGCTGAAGCTTCTGACAAAGCTCACACACAAGAAGAAAAATAGAGACCAAAAAATAATAATAATATCAGAGCAGGAAGGAGGGAACAAAGGTGGAAAGAAAGGAATCAGAACAAAGTAAAGTGAAAGATATAAAGCGACCAAAGAAACAAAAGCATGAAAAATGAATAAACAAGGAAATGAATATATATACATACACTGACAAAGGAAAGTCAGAGCTTCTGCGTAACGCCCCCTTGTGTGGGCGATAAGCTTGTTTTTTCTTTTTGAAAATAGACTGTAGAATGACAAATCTACCCAAAAATCTTCCATTTCAGAGCTTCTGGGTAACGCCCTCATGTGGCCGCTCTCTCCAATTCCATATACTGGGCATCTTTTAAAAAGTGGTTTTGATCCTTTTTATCGGAGGGATATTTTATAATTTGAAGTACTATGTAACGTTAGAACAAGCGTAATGATAAGAATTTCTTAAATTTTAAAATAAATTTAACACCTCTAACTGTTTTCATCACTGCCATGTAAATAAATTAAAAATGACTTTTCTTTAATTTAATACTTTGAAACATATTTCTGATCCTATTTATAAGGTAAGAAGAGATTTTTTTTTCTTCTATTTATAAATCATGTCATTATATTTTGCATATAAATGTATAATTCCACCGATTCATTTATTATATCGATTTTACATTCTAAAATAGAGTATATTTTTTGGCCAAAAAAAAAGGTAGAGTATATTTTGAATATGGGTTAAATTTATTAAATTTTAAAAAAAAATAAGAATTTTTTAATTATGATGAAACATTTTAAAATGATTTATAAATTAGACCGAAAGCCTTTTATGCAAATGACATTGTTCACGATTTCATTTGTGGGGTAATTGGAAGGAAGGTAGGAAGTTTCAATACTTTATGGAGGAGCCCAGTAAAGGAGGGAAGCATTCTCTTTTAATCCACCTTTTGTCTAATAGATGGAGCGACTATTTTGCCCTTGTTAGGAATTTAGGGACAGGGTACTCCAATGCTCCGTTTGGTATGATGGAAGTGAGGTTTGGAAAGTGGAATTGAAGTAGGAACTGAACATTTGAGCTATTTGGTAAGAGAGAACCTAATTCTTGGAGAACCCACTTCCATCAAATTTGCTAAAACTGGGTTTCATAGGGTATCTCATGGAAATGGTTTGAGTTCCATGAAAGTGAGATATCCTTCCCATTATACCCTCCTACATTTTATCAATTTACAACTCTATCCATCCATCACTCTCATCTCCCTCTGACCCAAGCTTCTTCTTCCAACAACGCTGATGGCCTCTTTCTCTCTCTCTCTCCCCCCGGCGCAAGGACGATGACGACAACGTGGTAGTGGCAAGGATGGCGATGGTGGCAAGGACGACAATGGCAGATATGGTGTTCTATTCATGCTTTAACTACTCTAAGATCGCATATCTAGCATTCGATAGTGGCAAGACGCAAGCTTCAATCTGACGCATGACAATGGCAAGGATGACAATGCTAATGACGCACAACGCAAGCTTTGATACAAGGATGATTATCTACACGAAAGAGGCAAGTTCAATTCAAGACATTCGACTCATGGCAAAGACGCAAGAAGGAGATAATTTATATTAAATTTGTTGGTTAATTGTGATTATCTGCAAAATTTCTTGTTTGAATCTCATGTTAAAGGCTGAAATGCGCTTCATGCCAATGGTCAGCATGGTGGTCGGAGGTTTTGCAATAGAAGTGTTGGCCGGAGTTGTAAGGTGGAGAGCTCCTTTTTTTTAAATTTTTTACACGGATATTTTGGTAAATTATTAAAATAAATAACTATAAGATTAAAAAAATATCATGATTCCATGTGTATATCAAATAAACTTTTAAACCCCACTTCCACTTCCATAAAAACTCTTCCCTGTACCAAACGGGGCAAGAGATGGAGGAAATCGAATTATATAAATTTTTAGAATTATATGAAATATTTAAAAAGAAAAAAAAATAATTGTGATGCCTCAATTATGATTTTTTTTCAAAAATATTTGAAATGCTTTCTATTTAATTGTTTCATAATAATTTCAAAAATATAAGGATCATTAATTATAACTACTTTCAATTTTAAACTATTAATTATTATTATTATTATCGAATTTTGGAGATACAGTGTTTTGTTTAGGTGAGAAGCTAAAATCAGTTATTTATTAACACTATTTATGTTTATCCAAGAAAGTTTTGTGAACTTTTTTCTTGGCCGTTATGAACAAATCAAATCCTGCTAAATTAAGTCATTTGAAATTCAAACTGTATGAAACCAAGATTTTATTTTCAATTATATTTTTTTGACAATACTTTAATACCAAGTCAAACAGTGAGAATCTCCTGAAATTCACTTCATTTTAACAGAACAGAACAAAACAAATCAAATCAAATCAAATCAAACAAAATATTCAGGTTTAACATTTCTTAAATATAAATTAATGAAGTCTTTGACAAATTTGTTTCGTATACTTTGGAATTCATGATATATTTATAAACTCACCATTATGCGAACTAGTTATAACATATTTCTTATTTAATATGGTTTAAATATGAAATTATTGTTTCCCTACTAAATATTTTATTATTAAAAAATACTTACATACTTTTAGAATGCCACGTCATCCATACTTTACCCAATGAAAATATTCTAAATGTCCTTTATTGTAGATCTCATATCCCATAAATTTTTCCTAATTATTTCACTTTTTACATACACACATATATATATATATATTTCACAATAGATGACAATTTAAACATTTTATTGAGTTGAGTATAGATGACCTGACACTCCGAAAGTACATAAGCATTTCTCTTATTATTAATGATTGATTGTATTTATTAATTATATAAGAATCAGATGAGTTTCTCATCATTATTATTACTACTTGAAATCATGTTTAATAATTATAAAAAAATATGGTATTTTCAAAATTATGATACCCTTGTTAAGTAACCAAAACTTATTTATATGTATGTAAATAAAAATAATATGCTATAAGAAATAGTACAGCTGCACTATGATAAATAATAAAAACAAATAACATGAAATACAAAAAAGATTAACTCATGAACTATATCCATTCTTAAACTATTGAGTCTAACATATTCGCTATAGATTTATAAATTTATTTATAATATCTAAAAGGTTTTTGTTGGATACCAACTTTGGAACCATACCACATAAACGTTTAAAGCTTAGCATTCAACTGTCATACTTTCATACAAAGGCCTGATTAGACATATTCAAATATAGAATGACTTTTGGGTCTTGAGAGAAAAAATTTTAAGAAACACCAAAAGTGTTTTTAAAAAAAATTTATAAATTGAGGTAAAACTCAATTCACATACTTATTTCGAGTATAATAAAATTACTCAAAAAAAAAACTAATATAAACATTTGCACTTTTAATAGAACAACTTTCCCTCTTGACAAGTCTCCAAAGATGCAAACGATATGGGTCTAACAAGATTATTGCTCATGCCAATTCTTTAAATGTTATACAACCAATAATAATATATGGATCAATATTAGAAATTAGTGAAGGGATATAATATATTTAAGTTAGGATGTTGATGTCAAATATGCACTATGTGAAATTATTTATTGTCCATAGGACAAGAGCAAGGAGGCTCACCATTTAAATTAAGACATGTTTCTCATGTAAGTACCTGTTTCGTTTAGAATTGAAAATTATTTTTTCAATATCATTAACAATTTACAAAGTAAGTATATAACATGAGTTTTATCTCAATTTACATAAACATGATTTCTTAACATTATCCCATACAAACCTTAGGATCTCCACTCTAATTGTAGTGTTCACTTGAGAGTGGATTTCCTGATGTAACTTATTTGTTTTTCTTTTTTCTATTTATCTATTGTGTAACTCTCAAGTTCGAACTAATCTTTTAATCACCTAGTCTATAGTATCTAGCATAATAATTAATAACTCTTAATTATCAACCGAATTAATACTTCAAATAATTATTAAACAAAAACATTATCATTCAATTTCAAATTATCACCAGAGAATAATCGATTTATAATATTATTATTTGAACTAAGCTGCAATAAAGAATGCCAATGGTAATAAACTGAAGATGATCAATGAGAAACTTGAGGAACAATGAATTTAAAAAGGGATTTAATAGGCATTAAATGGGATCCACCCTATGAACAGTAAAATAAATTCTTCAAATACTACACTTTGAAAAAAAATTTCCAAAATGCTACAAATCTTCTAAATTTGTTCGTCAATTCTGTTCTTGGATATCAAAGAACTAATTAAAGCATTGCTCTCAGAAATGTCTGTGTCATTGGTATCACATTCGTCTTCAATACTTATCTCAAATTCGGGCCACAGAATGTTGCTAGCATCTGTATTGTAAAGAATGATCCTGAGTGGAGTTGAACTTGCAAAAATTTAAATATAAAAAAATGCCTTTACACAATAGCTCTCTATGATGAATGCTTGAACATGGTTTTTCTTTCAATAATTTATAACAATTTTATGCCTTAAAGACATTATGATTATAATTAGTTTCTTCGTACCAATAGTTTTCAAACATGTGACAACAATTTTCATTCTCAACAACCATTTATGGCCAGTAATAGTCTACAAACCTTTAGACCACCAACCTTTCTTAGTCTTCATTGAAATGGTTCTGCCGTTGTTGGGTCCCAACGTAGCTGTATCAGAAGAAATTCTCACCTGCGGGCAAGCAATTTTATGAGCAGAGCGCCAATGCTTGACCTGAAAGTTGAATGAGAAAAGGAGTTTTCTAGTAATCAAATATATAAATAGAGAACTAAGAGAAATTTAAGAAGCATAGTTACCTGGTGCTTCTCAGAGCAATATCGCACTTGTCTACAACTACTGCAGAGTTTATCTCCTTTCCACGTACCACACCAATCACATAGAGCAGCTATAAGTTCAAAGTATGAAATTCTATAAAAAAAAAAAAAAAAAGTAAGTGCTAAAGAAAAAAGAAGCTGCTGAACATATTGTGATTTCATTTAATCCAATTACTTCTAGTTCTAGAGGCATTAGCAGGGGTAAATCCATCCAATTAGAAATATATAGATGAATGCAGCTAA
>QFDD01010652.1:0-12049 GCA_006871305.1 Vachellia collinsii
ATGGTTTCCAGGTCCATGATTCTCTCTTGTACTTCTTTTCAATTTAATAGAAAATTTTCCACATTAAAAGGGAAAACACGTCCCCTCATCTCACACTAATTTCACCTCAAATAAAATGAAAACATACGTTTAATTTGTTTTCTTTTCAACTATAACTTTAAAAAAATAATCAGAACAATATTTTTACTCATAAATCTTGTTTTTTTATTATTTTCTAGCTAAATATAATTTCTACTTGTGAATGCTTCATAATTCATTTGTTGGTATGTGAAAAATAACAATTATAACGCTATAAAAAATTATCATTAAAAACAAAATAGTATTCAATACTAATATATGGGACATTTGAAATCTCAGAAAAATTAAAAGGTCATGCTCTTCTGCAGTCAATGTATGATAGTATTAATTGATGAAGAAACAGCAACAATCATGGAATTTTCTTCTCCACTATTATGCCAAATGCCTTTTCAAATTTTTGAAAGTAAAAAAAAAATGGTTGGTAATCATTTTCTACGTATGATTGACTCATTGGTCAACGTTATATTTCAAAGAAAAAAGAGTCAAACTATTCAAAACTTATGTGAACGGTTATTAGTATTACTAATTGGTCCAACCTCTCTTATTTTCCAAAGGTCGTTTCATCGATTTAAGCAAAACTTTTTCCGGTTGTAAAAATAAAAATTTGACTCATCTCACAATAATTTCACCTCAAATAAAATGAAAACACATATCTAACTTTTTTTCAAGTCAAAAATTTTGAAAAAATAAAAACCGAAATAATTTTAAATGAGCAGTAGTATTTTTCAAATATAATCATAATACTTTTACTTATAAATAATCTCTTACCTTTTTCTGGCAAAATGTAATTTCTTAATTTATAGGATAACTATTATAACTAAAAACAAAATAGCATTCAATAGAGATATATAGGACATTCCGAATATGAGGCAAATCAAATGGAAATTTTCTTCTTCTATCAATGTATGATAATACTAATTGATAAAGACACAACAACAATAATGGAGTTTTCTTCTTCATCCCTCTTTTGCCAAATGACTTTCCAAATTTTTCCAGAATAGTAAAAGATTCTTCTCATCGTAATCTTTACTTCAAATAAAATAAATTTTCTTCTATTAAAGCAATACTAATTTCTCATTTCTTCGGTCTATATCAAAGTAGCCTTTATCTTTTACAAGTTTTCTTTTGTATTTGTTATGTGTGACTATTTACATCAATTTTTTGGCAAAAACAATTTATCTCCTTTAGTTTGTTCATAATACAAGTCACTTACAGTATAATTAATGTTGATTTTTCAGTCATATCATTTTCATCAAATTTGACTCATTGTATTTTTTTTTTTTTGCTCTCATTCAAAACCTAATTTAATAAGAGTAAACTTTGAGAAATGCTTTAATTTAAAAAAATCTAATAAATTAACTGCCTATTTTTGGTTTTGATAAGTTGGTTAGAATAACTTATGGAGTTAATCGGAGAAAGTACTTCAAATGAAATAAAATTTTGTCTATTACTGCTTTATTGATCTCCCATTCTTCTATCTATTTTAGAGAAGTCTTCACATTTTGTAAGTCATCTTTTGTTTTTGTCATCAAATGATGTGAGACTATCAACAATAATTTTTTTAGTACAACAGTTGATCTCCCTCAATTTTATTAAAATTATAAAAAAGAACATTCAATATATCTTCATGAACTCAATTTTAATATTACTAATAATTTTTTGGTAAAGATTCTAAAATACTTTTAATGAATTGAGAGTTTATGTTGAAAAATTTTAAAATGATAGACTTATTCTCATAATCTAATTATCTCTACATCCCTCCAAATTTACTAATTTTGTGAATCTTAAAAAAAGTAACATAATAATGAAGTAAATATTAGAAAATCCCCCCTCCTTTCTAATTTTGGCTTGATCTGTAACAAACCAATTTATCTTTTCTTTTTATTTCTTTCCAAAAATCGAAGAGGAACTATATTTGTTTAAGTGAAAATTATTTATTTAATCCACATGGTCTTATTAAGTATGCAATTCAGTTCTTATATTCTAAGTCATCACGACTCAATCGTTGTACTTTTCTATTACCTCCATCCATCCTTATTTTTGAAAAAATGATTAATATGCCAAAATCCTTACAAATTTGTGAACTTCTAAACAATGCGTAAAAATACCTATAACTTTTTCAGATGTAAAAATATTTATTAATTTTAAAATTGAAATAAAAATGTCATAACCGTTAAAATTACTTAATCGTTAGTTAGTTTGTGTGGTAGGCCCCATCGTTTCCTTCTGCAAAACTAACAGACCATAACTAATTTTAAATGTTGTGTCCTTTTTGCTCATATTTTAAAGTTTATGGATATTTTTACTTTTAAAAAAAGTTTTTGACATCGGGCTCACATTGGATATAAGTTCATGGTGCTGGCCACCTAAGTACAAAGAAGACAACAATTGGGTCATGAATATGAAGGAAGCATGTTCTTTATTGCTTCCCTTGTTCGTTCTTATAGGCTATGTTCCCGACATTAAATTTGAATATTAAAATATTGGTTTTAACTCTACTTATAAATAAATATTTTTAAATAATGTATTTAATTTTTTTAATTTTTCAATAAAAGTCAATTTGCTATTATACTAAACACCTAAGGTAGTATTTGATAATTTTATATTATCTCAAGTTTATACATATTGTTGGCAAACGATTTTCCAATCGTTTTTTTTTTCCCAATCAAACATGATTGATTCATTGTTCAATATAATATTTTAATAGCAAAATGAGTAAACCATACAAAACTTGTGTGGATGGTTATTGACTTCTTGGCCCATCCTCTCTTAATGAAAAACATTTTCTCGTTGGAAAAATAAAAGCTGCCTAATCTCACAATAATTTCACCTCAAATAAATTGAAAACATATATCTAATTTTTTTCCTTTTCAACTAAAAATTTGAAAAAAAAAACTACAGAAATAATTTTAAATGAGCAGTAGTATTTTTAAATACAATCAAACAAAATTTGTGTATATGATCTCTTACTTTTTTCCTGACCAAATATAATTTCTTACTTATAAATGCTGCACTCAAAATAGTATTCAATACAGGAAATTTTTGAATATGAGGCAAATTAAATGGAAATTTTTTTCTCCTATCAATGTATGATAGTACTAATTCATAAAGACACAACAAGAATCATGAAATTTTCTTCATCATCCGTCGTTTGCAAATGCCTTTTTCTATATAAGAAAAGTAAAAGATTATCACCGTAATGTTTACTTCAAATAAAATACTTTTTTCTCTATCATTGCTAAGAAAAGTTAAAGATCCAGTTCCTCTTCTTTACCTCCTTTATCACATTGGATCAAGATTGAATTTTCCACATTTAATATTTTATAAAAATATCATTATAATTTTGTATAAAAATATATAAATAAATTTAAACAATTAGAATTTGATCCGGATGGTTCACAGCTATAGATTATTATTAATTTAAAGTAAATTGTTTCCACCTTTTTACTATAGTCATGAGTTGTTCGGATCAAATTTTAACAATTTAAATTTATTCATAAATTCTTATACAAAATTATATTGATATTTTTATAAAATATTAAATATGAATAATTACATCTTGATCCAATGGGGATGAAAGGGCCAAGGGGTAAACAAGAGCAACATGTGGGGAAGTAAAGGAGGGGAGTCAGTTCCCTACTTGGATAATTCATCATCTCTTCTACCCAGTTTTAAAGTCTTCACCTTCTGTAAGTCTTCTTTACGGTTTGTCATCAAATATTGTGTGACTATCAATATCAACTTTTTTTAGTGAAGAACTTTTCTTCTTCAGTTTTCTTAAAATCTAAAAAATATATTGCCTCCAGCCTTTAATGTAAAAGTTAAATAGAATTTTATTTTATTTCTAAATACTATACCTCAATACACTTCCTCTTCCACATGTTTAATTTTACTCTCTTTAAAGTATCTTTATTGATAGTGCATGTTAAAGGGTTCCCATCAAATAATACATCGGATGCACATAAATTTACCATGGGGTTTTTGGAAAAGCTAACACCAATTTATCGTAAATAACTAATTTAAGTACTTTTCTTAATATTTATAAATTAGTTTTTACCTCTTATATTGAGGATCAGGGATATTAATAGATATTTAATATCTCAATTATACAAAAATTCCAATGTGAGATAGTAAGCAATCCCCATTCCCCACCTTGAACTTCTCTCTGGGCCCAATAGTTTTGTTTAGACATACATTTAGTGCCTTTTTCTAGTCTTAATTGTCCCTTCCATTATAACTATATGTAAATGACTTCACCTAACATTTATCTATGTGTTTGCAAATCACACAAGAATTCAAAGGAAAAAAACAAGTGTTTCTATAGGATTTTCAATGGACAAATTATTCAAACTTTGATGAATAAATTTATTCAATAAATGTTTATATTTGACAATGTTACTTGATTATAAATTCTAGAAAGCAGAGACTTGCTAAATTTTGTTAGAAGCAATAAACGTATTAGAGATATAATTTTGCTAAGTGTACCCTTGTTTATGAACAGGATGAGTGTGAGACAGAATAAGTAAAAAAAAGATATGAGAAGGGCATATAATTAATTAAAGATAATAATAACAAATTTATTAAATAATTAGATAAACTCAATTTATTACTTATAAAAAGGATCAACTTATGATTAATTGATCAACATTATATTGTTTGTACGAAAATGAGTGAACTATGCAAAGCTTACACGGACGTTTCTAGGTCCATTATTCCCTCTTGTACTTCAAAGGTCTTTTCAATTTAATGGAAAATTTTCCACATCAAAGGGAAAAAACATTCCCTCATCTCACAATAATTTCACCTCAAAAAAAAAAAAATGAAAACATACATTTAATTTGTTTTCTTTTCAACTATAAATTTTAAAAAATAATCAGAACAATATTTTTACTCATAAATCTTGTTTTTTTATCATTTTCTAGCCAAATATAATTTCTACTTGTAAATACTTCATAATTCATTTGTTAATATGTGAAAAATAATAATTATAACACTACAAAAAATAATCATGAAAAACAAAATAGTATTCAATACAAATATACGGGACATTTCGAATCTCAGGGAAATTAAAAGGGCATGCTCTTCTCCTATCAATGTATGATATATAGTACTAATTGACCAAGGCAATGAAGCACAGCAAGAATTATGGAATTTTCTTCTCCACTCTTATGCCAAATGCCTTTTCAAAATATTTTCAGACTACTAGAAGAACTAGAGTCCAAACAGGTGCAAAAAAGAATATATATATATATATATATAGAGTGGAGTGAAAGGAATGGAAAACTCAGCAATTGGCATAAGTATAACTGATGGGGAGGTTCTCTATTTACAAAAGATAGTTGTGAAAATTTTGAGAACTCAAAATGTTCACAACTATTATCAGATGAGAGATTTTTCTCAAGATCTCATTTGACACAATTAAATAGAATTTAAATTAAATATATTTATATTCTTCGTATAACTTATGATGGATTATTGAAATGATATAAACTAAATGCTCAACATTCATTTTATATATTTAAATACCTTTTAGATCTTTATATGACTTACAACTGAGTCAGCAATCCATCTTTTTCTAGAAATTTTTTGATTAATTAAATATATAATTAATCAATCATTAATATTAGAAATAATTTTAACTTCCTGATGTCATCATTTACTCAACTGATACTCATTGTTGAGACCACACATTTTTCTCATTTGATTGGTTAATTAATTAATCACTTAATTAATATGTTAATAAGGAATTATTCAAATTTCCCACTTAATTGATCCGGCCCATCAAGCGTGGATCCAGATCCAAAAATCCTACAACTTCACATAAAATAAATTTTTTCTATCACTACCAGATCTTGCTCCTCTCCTTTACTTTTACCTTTACCTTTACCTCCTTCATCATCATTGGATCAAGATCTAACAATCCACATTTAATATTTTATAAAAATATTAATATAATTTTGTATAGAAACATCTAAATAAATTTAAAATGCTAAAATTTGATCTAATTAGTTCACAACTATAGATTATTATTATAAAGATAAATTATTTCCACTTTTTTTTACTGTAGTTATCAACTGTTGGAATCAAATTTTAATGATTGAAATATATTTTTATATAAAATGATAATAATATTTTAATAAAATAATAAATATGAGTCATTGGATCTTGATCCAATGGTAATGAAAGCGGTAAATGAGAGGAAAAGGCATGGGAAGTTAATGAAGGGAATCCATTCCCTACTTTGATAATTCTTTATTTCCTCATCTATTCTACCTCGTTTTAAAGTTTTCAAATTTTGGAAGCCTTCTTTTTTTGTTTGTCATCAAATGAAGTGTGATTATCAACATCAATTTTTTTAGTGTAGCACTTGGCTACCTGAATTTTATTGAAATCTAAAAAATATATCACATCCGACCTTTAATGTAAGAATTATATACAAGTTCATTTTAGTCTTAAATATTAGAGTTCAATCCATTTTGTTTTTCACATATATAATCCCCCCTCAAAATATCCTAATCGCTAGCATGAGTTAAAGGATTTCCATCAAATAGTACCTGGGATGTATGTATATTTAACATGGGTGTTTTAGAGAGATTAACACCTATTTATTACAAATATTTCTAATATTAAAAATTAATCATCCATCTCGATATTGAGGATGGGAGACACTGATACATATATCACTTCTCAATTATACAGAAATTCCAATGTAAGAATGGTAAGCAATTCCCATTACCATTCCACTTTGAACTTATCAAGTTTTGTCTAGACAAGCATTAGTGCCTTTTCTAGTCTTAATTATCCGATGACTTCACCTAACATTGACACAAAAATTAAAAGGACAAAAAGAAGTGTTTTTCTATATGTATGTTTGCATTAAGGATTTTCTATATACAAATTATTCAAATTTTGATTAATAAATATTTATGTTTGACAATGTCACTTGATTACAAATTATGGAAAGTAGTGGCATACTAAAATTTTGTTAAAAGCAATAAATGTATTAAAGATATAATTTTTTTAAGTCTACCCTCATTTATGGAGAGGGGAAAATGGGATGAGAGAGAACATGAGGAATAGAAAGACATAATTAATTAATGGTAATAACAAGGAAAAAATGTATTAAATTATTAGATAAATCTAATTTATTAGTTGTAAAAATGATCAACCCATATGAGAGAATGTTGCTTGAGAAAACTACGGGAATAGTTGTCAAACTTTTTCATATACAATAGACTAATTGATCAACATTATATTTTTCATAGAAAAATGAGTGCACTATGCAAAACTTGTGTGAGGTTTCTAGGTCCATTATCCTCTTTTAGGCCCATTTGGTTCCCTGAAAACTTAGGAATAGAAATGGAAAATGTGGATTTTTTTATCAATAGGATTTGGTTGACAAAAAATATGGGAACCGATATTTTGAGGGAAGGTGATTTTCCTTTAAAGATGGAAAATTAACTTAGTATACTTTGAAGCTTATGCTCTAAGTTAGAAATGAACTTATGCGTTAAGCAGAAAGAAACAGGAAAAAAAAAGAATGAAAGTGCGATAAATGCTAAATTAAGAAAGGGGAGCTCACATGTGGAAGCCATGGTTGTAAATTTAAGAAGATGCTTTTGCCTAAATGTTTGAAAAATAAAAATGTAGTTGGCATTCGTTTTCCACTTATGATTGACTCATTGGTCAACATTTTATTTTCATAGAAACAATGAGTCAACCATATAAAACTTGTGTGGAGGGTTAATGTACTTATTGGTCCATCCTCTCTTATTTTACAAAGGTCTTTTCATCAATTTAAACAAAACTTATGTGCCTCATCTACCAATAATTTCATCTCAAATAAAATGAAAACATATATCTAACTTTCACTTTTTTTATCTTTTCCACTAAAAAAATTTAAAAAATCTCTTATCTTTTTCTGACCAAATATAATTTCTTGCTTATAAATATGCTTGATTCATAATTCATTTGTTGTTTCCATTTACAAGATAAGATAACTATTATGATTAAAAACAAAATAGTATTATTTTTTTACCCGAATAAAAAATATTATTCAATAGAGATATATAGGACATTTTGAATGAGAGTCAAATTAAATGGAAATTTTCTTCTGTTATTATTGCTATATAAAATAATTTTTTTCCTATTAATGCTATACTAATTTCTCATTTCTTCGGTTTATTTTAAAGTAGTCTTAACCTTTTATAAGTTTTCTTTTGTATTTGTTATAAAATGATATATAACCATCAACATCAATGTTTTAAAAAAACTCCCCCTCCTTTTAAATGTTGGCTTGATCAATAGGTAGTAGCCAACCAATTTTTATCGAAGAGGAACTATATTAGTTTAAGTGAAAATTAATTATCTAATCTATATAGTTTTAATGAGTTTGCAATTCAGTCCTTATACTTTAAGTCATCTCAACTCAGTTTTTGTACTTTTCTCTATTATCTCCACCTATCCTTAATTATTTTTAAAAAAATGACTAAAGTATAAAAATATTCATGAACTTATACCCAAAGTATAAAACTACCTATAAATTTTTCAAGTGCAAAAATACTCATTAACTTTAAAGTCAGAATAAAAAATGACATAATCGTTAAAATAACTTCTATTAATTTTTATGGTAGGATCCACTGTTTCTTTCTACACAATGTTGTGTTCTTTTTGCTGGTATTTTACAGTACGAGGGATACATCGATTGGGTCATAAATATGCAGGAAGCATGTTCCTTATTGCTTCCTTTGTTTGTCCTTACGGGCTATGCTCCAAGCATTGAATCTGAATCTTCAAATATTTGTTTTGCTTCTTGTTACAGGCTGTCTGCTACTATCCTTTGCGGTTGTCTTTTTTGACTTTATATATAAATACTTTTAAATAATATAATTAGTTTTATTAATTTTTTTTAACAAAAGTTAATTTGTTGTAATATTAAGCACTAATATTTGATAATTGTTTATGGTTTCAAATTCTTGAAAGGAGAAATATATAGTTGGCAAACACTGTTCCAAGCATGGTTTACTGTTGTGTTTGTTCTGTTATTGGACCCAGGCTGATTTGTGTTTGCTGTTGTGTTTGTTCTGCTATTTACATTTCCTGCATAGTTTGTAAGGATTTTCTATAGACAAATTTTGATGAATATATTTATTTAAAAATATTTATATTTGACAATGTCATTGGATTACAAATTATGGAAAGTAGTGGCATACTAAAATTTTGTTAAAAGCAATAAATGCATTTGAGAAATTTTTTTCAAATCTACGCTCATTTATATAGATGATGAGTGGGAGAGAGAAAGAATGAAAAAAGAGGTGAGAGAAAATATGAGGAATAGAGAGACATATAATTAATTAGGGTAAAAGTTCAAAAATATCTTTTATTTTTTATAAAAGAGATGTTAGCAATAGATACAAAAGTTAGATACACAGGTCCCCGTAATTATTAAAAAATGGCCCTAAAATGCCATAACTGTTAATTTCTGTACATTGACCATTTGTTTAAAATTTTTGACCAAAAACCATGACATGAACGGTGAGGCGGCGAGCCACAGGAGTTTGAAAAGTTTGACCCACCATGGTGACGTGTTGGCCTTCGCCGGGGATGTGGACACTGGCTCCTCTCCCGTCAATGATCCTGAACGAGTTCATGATGAGCTTTTACTTCAGATTGATCACCATGTCTCTGTTGAAGATGATCCGCAGTGGGTCCTCCTGTGACCTTAACAGATTATATATGTTATTCAGAACTTGGGAAGATTTCAAACATTTTTTCTCTTCCTTCGACGGCCATGGTCTCAAGGGTTCTGTTTTCTTTTGGAGGCTGCAACAGTTGGCTTCTGTGTGGGGAAGGCAAGCTAAAGCCGACTGGCTTGCTCAGCAGCAGCAGAAAATGAATAACAGGGCTGTGCGCAATGTTTGGTATGAAAGTGTTAAATGTGGGCGTCCCATGTCTATTTCCCAGTTGACCTGGCCTCCTCTGCAAGTTCAGGCCCATAATCATCATCAGACTTAGCTCAATGGATCTGGATCAAGAGCCACCGTGAACGGCGAATCTGTTGCCAGAAGGGGATGTGGTGGAACAGGGGTTTTCCTCCCTCGCCAGTATGGAAACCTTCCTGAGTCTCGCAAGAAAACAAGTGATCAGTTTCTCTGTAACTTTTTTTTGTTCAATGTGTTTCTAATTAGTCTGTTAAGTAAGTCTCTGACATGCAATGTGTTTTTGCTGGTCAGGTTGTGCGCCTGTTTTGCTTCCGTCTGAGGTTGCTCATGCTCGGAACTTATTGATCGATGACCTGAATGCAGCTAATCAAACAGCCTTCTCTGGTGCATTTGCCACTGAGTATGGTGAGTTTGATTGTTATTTTCACCCTTGTGAATCCCTCTAAAGATCAAGTAAATTTCGTAGTTAAAACTGGTTTTACTGATGGATTTCGTGTTATGGATTTTGATGTTGCAATGCTTTGATGGCTCGAAGACATGCTCTGTTCATGCAGCTGGACAATTAAAATAGGAAGGCTGCCACATCATACAATTAAAATAGATAGTTACTTGGAGCACAACTGAACAAATATATATAACTGGTCCACAACATAAAATAAATGGACGTTCAACAAATTTAACGGCAATAACATTTTAGGTTCATTTTGAAATGATGATAGGTACTTTTAATCTCAAAATTTGTTTATGGTGTTAGCAGTACTTTTTAAAAAAGATAAAGGGTACTTTTACATCTTTTTTCAATTAATTAAGGGTAACAATAAAAAAATGTATTAAATTATTAGATAAACCCAGTATATTACTTAAAAAAAGGATCAATCCATGTAAGAATGTTGCTTAAAAAAAAAAACTAACAGAATAGTTGGCAAACTTTTTCCTTGTATAATAGACTAATTGATCAACATTACATTTTTTATAGATCCATTATCCTCTCTTAAGCTCTGATTGGTCCGTTGAAAATCCAGGAAAGGAAACGTAAAATGTGAATTTTTCATTGATGATAAACATTTGGTTGAGAAAAGAGATGGAAACCAATTTTTTGATGATAGGTGATTTTCCTTTAAAAATAAGAAAACCAATTCCCAACATTTTCTGTCAACAGCAATCTTAGTAGCTTTAAGTACTTAATTTGAACATTCAAATATTCACATAAAAATTCCTCCAATAACACACCTAATATAAAACCCATTACACACCTAATGTCAACAGTTTGTTCTCATTTAATAATTCCAATTTTTAGTGAAACGGATCTGAACTAGTCCTATAATAATTTCACCAATGTATTAAGCATAAGTGAACTCAAGCATTATGGTAAAATTGTGACAACAAGAGAAGAAAAGGGTTAGACTGCACTAGGCTATATGATTTTGTGTTTCTTTGTTTGTACTGTTTTACTTGTTTGTTAGTTAAATTTTTTTTTTGTTTTGGATTTGTTCCTTTTCTTCTTCTATGAAGGGGGAAAATCCACCCAAGAGGTGCAGCATTTCATCCAATATTTGGGTCTGTTTGGTATGAGCGGAGGTGAGAGAAAATGAGCGGACGGAAAAAAAATTTCAGTTGAATTTTAAAAAAATAGAAAAGTGAGGTTTAAAGTTTTAAATTAAGTTTTCTTACATTTTTATCAAAATTAATTTTGAATTTCCGATAGGTGATTTTCCTTTAAAAATTTAGAAATTATTACGTGATTTGTTTTAAATTTAACTCACAAAATTCCCCATCACCACCCCTGGAAATCTTTCATACCAAACACACCTTAGGAAGAGGAGGGGAAGTTAGAGAAAGATGAACACTTTTGAATTGGATTTAAAAGAATAACAAGTTGGAGTCCAATTCATTTTTAATGTTTTTTCTTTCTTTTTCATCTTCATCCTTTTTGTGATTTATTTTATAATATTAGATCCATTATGTTTATTGCCAACAATCCTTCATTTCTCTTCTTCCCCCCTTTTTTTTAACATTTTCTTTATATTTAC
>QFDD01010653.1:0-10167 GCA_006871305.1 Vachellia collinsii
AAAAAGGGTTAAAAGGTTATCAAAACGATTTATTTGAGAATGACATGGATGGTCTAGAATAATATCCCAAAAATGGAGAAATAAAATGAGTTAAAGACGCTCATTTGATTTTTTTTTTTTTTTTGACCTGGCTCATTTGATGAGAACTTATCACAGAAGTCGTCTTTTTCTAATGCAGCAGCTCTGGCTTTTTTTAAAAAAAAAATTATAGGCAAAGAAAACGCATAAACCTCATTTAAAATAAGATAAAACTCAAGGACTTGGACATTAATCTCTCTGGATGTACATTGATAATTGGATTAAACTAGGTATGCCCATTTTTTTCTCTTAGAGCATCTAGTATTTTAGAGCTAGTAATCTTTTAAATATATCAATGACTCCAGACTAATTCAGATATTATCCGATCTGCTAAGTAAGGGCAAAGTAGCTAATCACATATATGCCCCTTTTTATATTATTACATCCACTTCTATATTTCTGAAGAAAATTACTAATCTATGTGACCTACACAAAGATAGATGTTGTAAGCATGTATCTATATTTTACGGGTTCATTTCGTTACTTGAGTTTTCCTTGTGCGATCATAATTTTACGAAAAAGAAGTCATTATTTAGTACATATAATGCTCAAGAAACTTCATATTATTAAATAAAATATTCAAGTATAGTTAGCCTATCTTTGATATATTATTTAAAAAGTGAGGTTAGAGTAAAAAAAATAAATCCAAGCCGCCGCCTCTCCGGCGGAAAGACAAAATCATAAAATGAAACACATAAATAATTTGTGTGTGTGTGTGTGTGGTTTTTTTTTTATATACTCGAGCAATTTGTTGAAATAAAGTAGGTCGTTGATTTACAAGTGAAATTGTAATCCTTTATTTACACGCATATTGTAAAATAAAATTGTCATGAAAGCAGTGTTCTCTTCCCATGGAAGCTGTTGTTTTACAGAGTACTTGTCTTCACCCTTCATTAATCCCTAACGTTAAGAGGAAAGCAATTTAAAGTTGATGCAAGCCAGTGGGCAGTCACGAATATGATTGCTGTACAAGGTAGAAGCATTCTATACATTCTCTCTCACACTTGGCAGTCACAAGACCTGCGATTGCTTCGCCATTCGCCGAGCATCATCAGTAATTCAGGACTCGTTACAGCAGACTTCAGCAGATATTGCACTCTAATTTCCCACCTATTTTCACCATATGGAAGATAACTGTACTAGACCAACGAGTGTGAGAGACAGCATATATAAGTGTAAGACGATTTCTTGATTGGCCTACATTTCTGCAACACTCCCAGGTAAAATGACGAAGCTGAAACCTGGATTTCTGCAGCGCATGAATATACATACAAGTCAACTTATATATTTCATATACCAGGACTAATTTTTCAGATCATAATTGGCTTTCATAACTCAAAGCCTACAGTACACTGCAATGAAAGCCTGCTCCATGTAAATTCGAAGAAAAGAAAAGACAGACCATCACAAAAAGAACAAACATTAAGTTCCTGTGCTGGCTTCTTACAGCTCAACCTCAACATTTGTAAAACATGTTTATTGTCACAATTATGTTAGAGGTAATAATTAAACTGCAATGAACAAATGGAAAAAGGATGAAACCCAACGGTTAACAAAGAACATCTTGAAAGGGCAAAAGAAAAAAGCTTATTCCTAAAAGGTGGAAGAACAAATAAAGCGTACAGAAACTTTATTTGAATCACTATGTCATCCTTCAACCATCGAGGTACAACTACAAGGTGACAAATGATGCGCTTGTTATATCAGTCAAAGGATCCGCAATATGATGATCTAAATGTAATGACCAAATCTTTTTCCTCTTCAGTAGGATTCAACATTTTAAATCCAGCGTGAAATCAGAGTATATAACTTCTTCAGCTGTTGAAAGCACTTGAGATACAGTCACTACTCACCATCCTATTACCTTGGAATTGCGACATTGATGCCAAAATTGCAAAAGCTGGAACAATTCTAACATACAGTTCAAGTATCCAGGGAATAAAATACCAACAAAAAATATTATATCAAAAATATAATGGATTAAAGAAATGTTGAAGGGAAAGTAGTTTTGCAACCCTGCAACAATTATTTTGTAAAATCAAGTAGGCCAGCAAATTTTGAAAAGCACCTGCTTGTTGAGTGCCTCTGATAAGTACTTTCAGCATTTCAAGTCAACGAATTAAATAATGTGATAAATGATAGACCTTGCAAATGCTAGAACTGGAAGCCTGCCAAGTATTAGAATAGTGTGGAAGTTATGCTATGCATTAACATCTTGTGGGTTGAGCCTCTATACTGATGTTAGCCCATTTTATGGTCATAAATAATCACAAGGTTAGTCAAGGAATCGAAACTATTTGAGTCACTCACCAGATTCCAAATTAGTATAGTTAGTCGGTTTATGTCTACACCAAGCCACCAACCACCCAAATGAGACGTTGGTTCACTTAATGAAGTGCTGTGATGCTTGAATAAATCTCCAGGGAAAGGAATATTGTTGCAATCATAGCCATATGAGAGTTGAATCCTTCACAGATGTTCATTAGGCCAAATCTCTCTAGATGATAGGAAGTCAAGCAAAGATAGTGCTTCTATTAGTGGAAATCTTTTGACTGGGAAGAGAAAGAGGCAGGTAATAATTGCTGAATATAGTGCAAAACTTGAATAGCAGGCTGTGACCCACAAAATGTGGGTTCACTAACTTTTGAGTGAACTTGGATTGGAGATAGTCCTTGCATTGAATGTATAGCGTGCCAATCAAGAAGCCATGCATATAGTCATATGGGGGAAGCTTCAACAGAATTTTTAAGTAAAGCTTTCCATGGTCAAGGAGATCAAATAGAAGATTTATTTATCCTCCACCTTTTTCTCTCATCACTAGTTACACCCAGAGTGTATTCAAATAGTAATTTCTGGCAAGCTCTAGGCAGACGGTACACATCTAACACAGAATAACAAGAGATCACTAACACATCATCTGCATCAATGAGTGAATCAGGTACTATATACTTATTTTCTATATAAGGCATGCTTGAATTAAATCAATATCGCCAAATAGCATACTGCAAGTGATTTACTGTCTCTCTCTAAAATATAAAACATCCAGCTCCCAGTAGAAGAAACATTCAATTCTTGACAAGTCCCCAACCTTTAATGCATGCACTTCTTTCTAAATTCACAGCAATACAATGTTGCTAAGCCGTTAAAGAGTTTCACCAAGAAGGACATCATTAATATTACAAAGCACACTAGTTCAACTAAGAAGACAAGACATGGACCTGGATCCCCTACAAGGACATACAGGGTGCACATCTTATTTGTATCGTCCAAATCAAATATAGAGTGTTCAAACTTTTCTAAACTAAACAAATAAAATAAGAAAGGTTCATAAAATATAGACTGCTTGGGTCTATTTCAGACTCCAAATCAGATGTGTGAGAGATGTGCGTTTATCCATTTGCAACAACGCACAAAAGACTTGTGAAGATATATACCATTTCTGCAGGCAAACCCGTGTCGTATCTGTATAGTGTATGTATCATTAGACCTTTTGCGTAGTATTATAAAAGTCATAGTGTACGTATCATCAGAACATTTGTGTAGTATTATAAAAGTCATATTTCTAACACTATATTTGTTTTTGTGCTAGTGCTATATACCATCAGACAGGTCATAAAACAGTTCAAATTCACTGAGATATGCTAGGTGCTACCTATTTTGAATTCTCATCAATCCACAGGTACGTTGCTTCTGAAATGCCAGTAATAATTTGGACGAGCCGAATCCCAAAAAAAGAAAGAAAGAAACTTATCTGCCTAAGCAGGGTTCTGGGTCAACATAAGGTATGTTCTTTTTTCTTTTTTCCAGCCTTTCATCTTGCCTTTCATTCCAAAAAAATAAAAAAGGTATTTCTTTCACTTTGTAGAAGTTTGTCACGAAATGTTTTCAAGATTATGGCAGGAATTAAATGTGCATTGTTTTTTTGGCTAAATGTGCAGTATATGCGTTTCCCAGCGTGCACTGATAGAGGGAAATGGAAATAAATCAAAAGGTGATTCTTTGCCATTATTTTTATTACAAGATCGAATAGTTCTTACAGCTGTTTGCTGCTGCTCTATTCATAAGTAGTTCAATCAATATTCTCAACATCAGACTAGATTAGCCAGTTTAGTCATTCAAACTGTGAGAAGGTTACTTGTCCCCTTCAATCAACCCTGAGAACTGGCTTTAGCATTAGAAACTGACTTAACAGGTTTTGGGAAATCCAGGACGAGTTCTTCTTAAAGCCTATCATGAGTTTGTTGCTACTATCAAAATTGATCCAATCAAATGTTACGCCCAGTTCAAAATTCTTCAATGCACAAAGAATCTTATTTCGAAAATTTTGGGATATGTACGTATTGTGTAGATTATATGCAATGGGCAAAACATCAGTGAAACAAGTTAATTTTAGGAAGAGAAAATGAAAAGGACTCAATGCCAATGCCTTTACTGCAGTCAAGAGCATGAAGAGAATGTTACTGAGACTACTCACAAAGGTATGTGTTGATGCTATGCTTTGTATTTGTTTGATTTGCAGTTACAATTTCTTTTTACTCTCTGATTTATATGGTTTTATTTTTGTTCTGTTTATCTGATTTGTATGCATTGTACTGTGGGTGTTTTCCTTCTGTTCTCTGATATAAGTTGTATCTCTAGGTCTTCGTTTTTCTTTTCCCGGCTTTAGGACCTGAACCCAACCTGGATTGCTAACAAACACAAGTCTGCCAGAATAATTATATGTAATCAAATACTAGAGAATTTTTGCTACTGGCAGCAGGAGCTCATTTTCAATAATTTATCACTAAACCCATCAAAGAAAGAATTTTGGAGGGGGGGCAAGTTGAGAGTGTATTGTCGGCGGCCATGTTAGAGGCTGATGAGAATTCTTTTTTCACACTGATATAGCATAACCATGAGAAAGACAAAGACACCTATAAACTGCGAACCTTGAATGCTCACTAGATCTAATGTATTTATAGCCTCAATTAGTGCATTGGAATGCAAAAAAAGATTCACATGTTACCTTATCAAGATAGATTGTTTGTCATTTGCTAGTTGAAAAATAACTTTTTTGTCAATGCCAAGGTAAGTAACCTTAGCATTTGGTTTTGCTTTTACTTTATAGATTACAGACCAAGTTAAAACCTATTTCTATAACAATTAACAGAGAATCACGTTCAAACAGTTGAATAAACTTCCTCTGCACTGTATTAGAATCAGGAGGAAGAGGCAATTTGGAACAAAAGGAGTCATGTATTTCAATGTTACAGTAATACTGTCTTCCAAAGAGAGTGGTTCATTCCATACCTTTTTTTTCCCCTCCTTTGTGATTGGTTCTTGTCGGACTCAATAAATAACATGCGTAAGGCAATCTTCAGTTATGCAAGACAAAATTTCACATGAACTATGAATGGAGAAAATTGATACACAAACAAACCGATTGGAACTGCTGTGACCAGCAAATACTACAAAAGGGCTAATATATATAAGAGCAGCCATGATACTTAACCGTTTTAAAAAAAGCCAACAAATTAACTGTCGAGATGACAGAAGACAGCGAGTTTGTTTTTGTAAAGACATGAATATATGATAGTTTACAGGGAATGACGTAACCAATAAGAAATAACTATATAGTTAAAAGATAACGCTTTGGAGAAAGGGAAAAAGGATAACTGTGGAAATATACAAGATATGTGATAGAACTTGGCTTTACCTCAGTGTATCATGCCCAAAACTCAGCTTCAACATTTTATAAGGAGTATGAGTCTTTCAAAATCATTCAGTTACATATAGAAAGCTTTCCTGTCCATTCATCAGCCACCCCATAATCAAGACTGAGCTCCCTCATTGGAGGGATGTTCTCCAATGCGAATAGCATAAGGTGAGGGAACATCAAATTATTGTGATCATACAGCACAAACTGAACCGACACATTAGGAATTGAACTGTGGCTTATATAGCAGGCAACATTCCTCATTGTGGACACATCCATAGCAAAATCTAGAGGAGGGATTGATGGATAAGATGGACGCACATAATCAGAGTAAATTTGAGATAAATCACCCCATTCCGAGGCTTGCCTATTAGAAAACCGACTTGGATATATCAATGAATCACCATTCATTGACAAAATCTGTGCCTGCTCCATAGTCAGAACAACCCCAGCATATTCACAGATAAAAGCACCAGCATGAATAAGGTCCAATGACCTCACTCCCCAGCCTGTTTCCCTTGACCTAAACACTTCCAATCTATTTTTCAGCCCATGTTGTGTAACCCGATTTCGGCAATGTGGAGGACAGCGACAGAAAGGGCCACATTCAAAAATTATAGGCTTCCCTCTCACAAGAATACCATTTAGATTATAAGGGAATTGGCCGCCATTTTTCATGGCACAAAAGCAGTTATCAGCACAACCATCAACGCACTCACAACCAGTAGCATTCCCACTTTGATGAAATACAAATGGTGGAAAATTAGTCCGTGAAAGATATTCAAAACGAAGAGGCTCATGATCCCTATCTATGTCATTAAAAAGGCGAACAGGAACCTTCTCCCTTTGATTAGAAATATCAAGACTGAGGTAAGTCATTGGCTTGATAGACAGAGGACGAGTCCTAAGAGTCTGAGCAAGTTTGAGAGTAGCACTACCCATTTCAGGTTGGCCCTCAATTCTGACGAGTTTATACTTGTAAACTCCAAATCCAGATTTGCCCACATCAAACCAGCATTGAACAATTTTATACAAGCCATCATAAACGTAAATCTTACTAGAAACACTTCCCTCGTATTTGAACCCTCGAATAACACGCACTTCAATCCCATAATGCATGCTTCTTTCCATAGCACGATTCCCTCCTTCTAGCTTCTGGTGAACAACTTGCCTTGAATGATTCTTACCTTGGCCTCCATGACCCGTGTAAATTATCACATCGCCACCGTCTTCGTCATCCTCGTATCCGCCAGAAACAATCACACTGGTTGCTATCGGCTCCCCATTTGTGCTCTGGCTAGAAGGAAGATAGTCAATTCCAGCTTGTGGTTGGCCGTGCAACCCAACCACGACGAGTTCCATCCTAAAAAAGAACAAATCGCCAATGTAAATCCCTGGAATCGCGCCCACTATCCGCTTATCACGATTAAGCCACAAGCCACGATCCCTCATTAACGAGGCAGCCCTCAAATCACCTCGCATCCGTTTAGCGTTAGCAAACATCATCTTCTCGTCCTCCACCGTTGCCAAAATACGCAACGAATCATAAATCATCCTGGTCCTTCTAGTAATGTCGCGGAAATACCTGTCATCTTCAATCCGAAGATCATTGACCCTCACCAGCTCCTTCACCCGCGGGGTCCGTCGTGGAGTAACGACGGGCGGAGGAACCTGGTTTTCCTGTGGCACAGGAACAATTGCCCGCGAATCCGGGCCTAAAACGTCGACTTCACCTTTTACGTTTAACCTGTCAACTAACATAGTCCTAAACTGCTCGGAAAATCGATAAAACTCCGCATACAAGTTGTCTTGTTCCGTCGATGCGCCTCGGGTGTCAACGGAAGCGAGGTTATTATTACTGCGCTGGGACGGAGAGAGCGCGTCCAATGCGTGATTCGAAAAAATGGTCTGCTCCACTTCTTGGGTTTCTTGGGGATGATGGTTCAGACAGGGCTCATCCAACGGCTCGAGCTTTGGTTCCAATTTCGGAACCAACAAAATGGTGGGGGTAGTTGCACCTGCACCGGCACCGGTACCAACATTGATGGGGTTGGTGCTGCCACTGGGCATACAGGCGGATGGGTCGGGTAAGTCATTAAGGTCTTGAAATGGGACAAGAGAATCCATGGCTTCGCCGAGCAAGGTGAAGGTGTTTAGGGTTTAGACATGAGAGTGAGCTCAAATTTTAGAAAGAAGGGCATAGATGTCTAGATTCGGGCATAGAATCATCAAAAGTAGGGAATCGAGAGAATGAAAAATGAAAATTTAGGAGAGAGAAAGAGGGATAATGAGCACTTAGTCTTCAAGACACCGCACCTGTAATAAAACTGAATAGATCAAGAAGAAGCCACGGGCTCTTTCTCTCTCTCTTACCTTTTTATATTTTTCGTTCCTTTTCGAATTTTTTTCTCATTTTATTTAGAAAGACGAAAATGAAAATTGGGTTTTGGTGCAAAGCTTGCTCAAATTTTGAACTGAATTTACCTTTTGAATCTTCCCTCGCTTTGGGAATAGTTCTGCTTTCCTGGGGAATTTCTGGCGCCATTTCATTCCCACTTATACGGACTCATCCTCCACCATTATTACAGATTTACAGCCTGCAGTCTCACTTGGAATCTGAATTAGGGCAAATATGTATTTTCATTTTTCCTTAATCTCTTCGATGTATTCTTAATAGTGAAGTACGAATATGGGAACTGCGCTGAGGTTTATTTTCCCACCCAATTCTACTTTTTTTTTAACAATATTATAGATATTACTTGTGCAATGAAAAGTGCAGTGGTGTTTTTCCCCCTGAATAAATGCGTATCATTTATAAATTACGAATATTGATTTTTTTTTAAAGCTAGTATTGCATAAAATCATGTAAAATGTAAGTGTGTGTATACAAATTAAATTTTATATTTAAAATTTAAACGAGTATTGTTACTTGCTAATCATAAAGATTGCGACTTATTATTTAACGTGAAATGAATGGCAAATATGTATACTCTGAGGAATTTGATGATCTATTATAAATCGTCAACCACAGCACACGCATCCAAGGAAGAGACACTATTTATGTATTATGTGAAAACTACTTTTATTTTTTAAATCTTGTCTTGCACTTCCATTACTATGCTATTTTAAATCTTAAGTTTTTTCACCTAAAGGTTTGTTTATGATAAAATTAAAGAAGTACATTCACGTAAGCCTATATAAAACTAATTTCACATGCTTACTTCATAAATTATAAATTACGTTGAAAAAATAGCTTCCACCGTTAATCTAAATCAACATCTAGCAACCCTCATCTAACAAGAATATATTACTATGGGCAAATAATAATAAGTTCTTAACATTTGGAATGCAACGTATATTTGAGGACCAGCCATGATTTAAAATCAAGACGAATAAATAACGAGGGGAAGAGTTATTTATTGCTGACAGTGTAAAATGTGTACAAGCTGTGGCCTGTGGGGTTTATTTTTCAATTTGTAAAAACATGTATAATTCCTCGCTAATTATAGCGAGTTTCATGTGTCTGAAATAATACAAGGAAGAAGTGTGTTTCTGCTCCCTCGGATCCCAGACAGAGTGCATTAACTAATTCACGAATGTTAAAAAAAAATACCTAGGTTGATTATTTATTACCATTTCTCATCAATTTTATAAGTTTTGATTTTTTTTATTGGGTTATCGACCTTTAGCGGAAGGATTATATACCTAAGAAAAATTCCAATGCATTTTTTTGATTTTTATCTCTAGATAGTTACATGCCTTCTCTGTCTCCCACATATTATCTCTTTTATGTTTTTTCACTTGCTCTCAATCTCACCATCTCAACAGATAATACTGGTATTTTGGGGTAAACAAATTGCATTTTTTTAATGTATTTATTATCTTTAATTAATTTCAACCCACCTCTTAAAATGCATACTTCAGCTAATTAAGATCTATAGATAAGATTGTAAGAGGTCATAAAGGGATGGGACATTCATTTTAAAAAAAAAAAAAAACTTGTTTGTGAAGGGAGAGGGTGTGAATAAAAAAAAACTAAAAAAGACGTGTTTGAGGAATTATTAACTAATGTGAGGGGTAAAGGGATAGCGTTAAACGAAGTTGGTTGAAATTTAAAACACCCTTTAAATATGTCTTATAAATGTAATCACACTCAACCAACAACTGAAGCAGTGCATTGTAGACTCTACACCACAAGAGGGCGTAATTGTACAGAAAATGCCTGTCACTCTCACTGAAATATCCATGTTTTTAATTTAAGTATTAGATGTGACCCTTGAGACATGTAGAGAGAAATGATAACAGACTCCAGAATACTGAAATCCTAAATTAGCTCTTACAGTAGACATCAGATGAAAAGAACCGTTACTGTGGTTTCACCAGTGCAGTGTAAT
>QFDD01010654.1:0-10204 GCA_006871305.1 Vachellia collinsii
TTTTTTTTTTTTGATAGATAGTTTGCTATTCTTTTTTTTTTTTTTTTTGATAGATAGTTTGCTATTCTATCCTCAACTCAATTTGCTCACTTTGGCATTTAACTTTGAATTTTACGGAAGGGATGATATCTTATAATGTAACAAATAAAAGTTTAAATCCTCGTTGTGTGGGAGGTATCATTTTGATGGTGTGTTTTGCCTCAGGAAAATGATATATATGCTTAACCTAAAATAAAAACTTGCTTTCTTTAGGAACATGAATTGCATAAAATTCTTAATATTTAAATTATGTGCAAATAATAATTCATCAAAAACTTAAGTTATAAGATCATGTTCATATTGCAGGCTACTTTAACCATGGCTTAAGCCATCACATTGAAATTTTCTCATTGGCTTTATGAGATCTCCCAAATATGAATTTGCATGCCTGAAGTCAACAGGAATTGAGTCTAGTAAAAATGGTCAAATTATCATAATATAACAAATCAAAGTTTAAATAATCTTTAATTTAATAAGTACATTTAGTACTCTAAAATATTTAGTGGTTAAATTCTACCTTTAATATATTTTCTCTCAAAAGGGTCAAATCAAATGCTTGGTGAATTTGGGAATTACAAAACTCTTGGTTCCTTCATCAATGCCAAGATTGGAGCTATTTGTGAAAGTTCGGCAAAATCCCATAAACAACGTGGAAGACAGATTTGTTATCTTTTAGGAAGAATACTTCACTTTAAATATATTAGGTCCAGTCATTAATACAGGAGTTTATGAACTTTTTCGGTGAAGATTGAGAAAGCTAAATACATTATTTTAAAGTTTTTATATTAATTATTTTTCTCCAAATTAAATTAATTTTTCTGAATTATAAATTGATATATAATATAATAATACATATAAATAAATATTTTTAAATAATGTATTTAACTTTCTTCATCTTTTAAATAAAATTTAATTAGCTCTTATATTACATATGGAAAGTAGTGTTAGAGGGAAAAAAATTGCACCACTAAACATTTTAACGTATTAAAACAATATTTAAATTTTCATTGAGAAAAATGTTTAAATTTAGTGTCTAATAATACTTCAATTATAATTACTTCTAATAGGATAATACATGTTGTTTGAAAAAAATTGCAGATTTGGCTAAGGTTTAATTTAATAGTTGTCCATTCAAGTGATAAACATGGCAGGCCAGCACACCATTTGGTCCTTCCAAATCACTTTCATCGTTATTATTGACCGTTAACAAAAGATAACGTCGCATTAATTTGTGAAGGTTATGTGTAATAATATTTTAATTTTTTAAAAATGTGCTCGCTGATATTTCACCTTCTTTATAAAATTTATTAATTTTTTCCGAGGTTAATA
The DNA here is from genome assembly GCA_006871305.1 of Vachellia collinsii. Classification (NCBI taxonomy): domain Eukaryota; kingdom Viridiplantae; phylum Streptophyta; class Magnoliopsida; order Fabales; family Fabaceae; genus Vachellia; species Vachellia collinsii. Next base: position 1,369 of record QFDD01010654.1, read on the forward strand.
TATGCATTAATTTTGTCATTTACAGAAAATCTGGCCAGGTGGATAACAGTTGGCATGATGGTTTTTTGTCGAAATATATTTTGAAAAATGAAAATTTGTTTAAATAAACATTGTAAAAGTGATTTTTGATGAAAAGTGATTTTAAAAAAATGAATCTCATTAAATAATATATATTATATTTTAAATAAATAAAAATAAAATAATAAAAAATAGTTAGAGTGTACGCGATTTTAACTTGAAATTTTTACGTTTAAACCACGACCTAGAGTATCACAAGTATTGACTTTAAATGTTCAGATCGTAACTTATAATATTAAAATCACGATCTAAAATTCATTATGGATAGAAGGAATTTTTTCCCTCCTTCTCCCCATAATGCATTCTAACCCCTAACATGTATTTTAACCTGAAGAATGCATTCGGTTTTTTTAGGCATATATGGTAAATAGTAATTTTTTTTAACGAAATGCTACACTTTAAAAAATATTTAGATAAATGTTACAGTCAAACTCGTTCTTCATGTGAACGATTTTAAATTTGTACTGAACTTGTTCACCTGAAGAACGAGTTCAATGTGAGGCACACACTTCCAGAAGACCAAAATCATCAAACTTGTTCACTGACAATCTAGCTAAGGACAGTGTACAGATAATGGGATGAAGCATGGAGGTGGCAATGAGGAGGAGGGGAATCTGCTAGGATTATCCTAAAATAATAAGAATAACAATAACAACAATGAGTGATTCCACGAAAAAAAAAACGAAGGGTCCAATCACATTCGACTTGGCTTGCTGCTAACCTCTTTTTTTTTTTTTAATAAATAACACAAAACAATTAGCGTGGATCTCCATGCACTTCATTACTTCTTCCTATTTATTCTCCTTAGCTTCCTTCATATTCATTTTTAATTACTCCATTTTCAACCTTTCCCCTCCTCTTAACTATCTATTCTTTTTTTAAAAAAAAATTATTGCTGAAAGGATCCCTAATAATCATACATTCTCTCTGGTCTTAAGATAAGATTTTTTTTTTTTGAGAATCCTAAATAAATCCAACCGAAATGCACAAATTCTAATTTAGATCTACACTTTTATCAAATTCTTAATAAGGCCTATAGGCCTTATTTGGTATTTTTAAATTTTGTAATTTTACATATATACCTTCTTCGTTTTCCTCTTTTTTTAACCTAACCCTTTTTCTCCTTACTATTTTTTCAATAAGATATTTCCTCCTTACTCCATACCTTATCTTTATTTTTTTAGTTTTCTTGCAAAGTGCACCCAAAATAATTATTTTCCACCATAAGAATTATTAAAAAAAATTTCCACCATAAGAATTATTAAAAAAACATATATGCTTTTGTTACTCATTTATATATTAAAAATAACAAAATAAATAAAAATTGAATGGGATAGTAAAAAATTCAGAAAGAAAATAGCAATCTAGAAATTGTTGTTTAAAACAAAATTTTTGCACAAACTTTTCATAGCAATTTTTTTTTAAAATTTAGAACAGAATAGAAATGTATAATAAATTAGGGTTAAAAGAGTAATTATCAAAACATACTTTCACTATTGTTGAAAGTCAACTCAAAATAAAAGGTTGATATCCCAATAATTTAAGAAGACATATATTTTGGTATTAAGGTGAAAAGAATTTGTAATTAAAAAATTAGTAAATATATATTCAATTTTTATTTTTAATAATAAAAATGTATTATGGTCATTTAACAATATTCAGAAATTCCTAGTAAGGCCTATAGGCCTTATTAGAGATTTGTTAAAAGTATAGGCTTGAATAAAAATTTATGCATTTTGACTTGATTTAATAAAGATTTTCCCTTTTATTTTTAAGAATTACTCCATCCATATTTATGAGACATCAATAGTACATAAAATATTTTAGCATGATTTTCAACTTTTATCCACATTAATTGTTGGTCAGCCTCATTGCTTATTCGTTGTTTTTCATCAATTTGAGCTTGTTTGGGAAACACTTCCCAAAATCACTTTCACGCAAGTCGAGATAAAACTCTCTCACATACTGATCTCGGATTCTGTGAAACCAAGGTTTGAAACCTAGGTTTTATTACTTCCCAAACAAGCCCTTAAACCAACTCCTTTATCCACATAACCCACTGAATGAGATGACTGAATTTTTTCTGCCTGGGAATGGGAATGACACGACAAGTCGGTTTTATTCATTTCTTTCCGCCTGCCACGCTCCATCCATCCTCCGCCTGCCACGCTGTCCTTGGCTGGACTGTCACCATTTGGTGATTTTAGTATTCTAGAAGTGCATTATGAACAAGTTCATTTTAAATTTAAAATCGTTCGTCTGAAAAATAAGTATGACTATAGCATTTGTTCAAATATTTTTTAAAATGTAGCATTTGGTTAAAAAAAATTACTGTTTACCTTATATCCCTGAAAAAACCGAATGCATTCTCTTCAAACTACATTAATCTTTCCATGATGCATTCCTGAACGTACAAACACACCCAATATATACATTTATTGATTACGAAATTTAGGTGGGCTGACATCAAAGCAGTTTGAAGGAGAAGCAGCAAAAACAAAAAAAACAAGGGGGAGTGAAAGCCACTTGTGTTTCTGTTTCCACCTGTACTATTATTTTTTAAATTTTTAATTAATTATAATAAAAAAGAATAAAAAGAAGAATATTATTGGTGGCTCTAAAAGGGTCATAGATCACAACTGTTTGGTACACGTGTCCTTGTTTGAACCCATAAGCTTGATTCCACTTGTAACGATGTTGAAGAAGTCTTCATTTTAACTTATCATTTTTCCCACACAAAAAGAGGCTCCATTTCTTCATTCCAATATGTGACACTGACTAATAATAGCCAAATCACAGTTTTGCTTTTTTTTTTTTTAATTTTATATATTGATTAATCAATATGAAGCATATTTGGTTTAAAAATATAAGTTACTTTTTTAACATTATTTAAAATCTATAAAATAAATATATGAGAGATTAAGGTCTAGCATATTAATAATATTGACATAAATTTGTTAATTAACGTGGCCGACAAGAATAAGTTAAGCATGTTGATTAAATCCATATAATTAAACATGTTATGATGATACGTCAACGTGGCCCACTGCGCTATAATACTAAGTTGAACAAATCAGTTGTTAAATCATCTAATGAAAAAGTAATTAATAATAAAAATTGGTCCACCGTATCACATATAAGTGCCACCTTCACAGGGGGAAATTTAAATCTGATAATATTATTTGCTTATTCTTGTGTCTTGTTGAACGCATTATTGATCCAACTACCTCATGTTATTAATATAAGAACTGATAAACATTTTAAGGAAAATTAAAGAAATTAATTAACTAATATATTTATCATTTTTCTTTAAATTAATTTGTCTGACTTATAAATAGAAGTATAATGTAATGATATATCTAAGTATTTCAAAATATATATATTATAATTAATTTATTTATTTAATTTTTTTCAAAAAAAATTAATTGAATCTCGTACTAAGGATAAGTGATAACACTAATTTTCACATATTAAAGAATGACAATTAAATGACTAAATTCGTCCAAAATTGATACAGTAAAAAGCGGGGGTTGGTGAACCATATTTTTGACTAAAAATTACTTTACTTAGTGCCTCCAGAGGAAGTACCAGTTTTCTTCTGCCACTAATACTGTCTAATTAATTATAATTTATAAAGCTCCAATTAATATCAAACATCAGGTCAAAAAAAAAAATCAATATCAGAATGTCGTTGCTAAGACAAGAGAAATATTTAATTTTTAAATGTTATATTATCCGTACTTTTTTTTTAACAAAATTTTTTCAATTATTTCTTGTAAATCTTACATCCTATAAATTTCTGTGATTAAATCTCTCTCTCTCTCTTCATAACCGATATAATAGACGGTTGTAGGATCCGAAAAAAACAATAATTGAAACAATTTTATTAGAAAGAATATATATATGACATATCATTTCATAAATACACAAGTGCTTATTCTTAAGATAAACTCTCCTTTTTTTGCCAAAAAAAAAAGAGAGAGAACAATTTTTTCACCCACTTTCATTGGAACCACCTTAAATTAGTGAAGATATAAAAGAAGAGGAAGTTCAAATTAAGGGAATGAAATAAGAAGAATAAGAATTGAAAAAATAACTTAGAAGAAAATTATTTAAAATTTCAAGGAACAGGAAAAATCACTATATGATTTGTGAAAATCATGAAATTGAATTTGAATCTCATGGAATCTGAGTTAGATCAATTCCAAATGTGAAAAGAATTTAACTATTTTTTAAGGGAAAATTACGTGTAAAGTTATGAGGAATGGAAAAATCACCAATAGATCATTCATGCCTCTTTCTTTGATTTCAATTCAAATAACTAAGGGCAATGATATATTTTCACAACAACAACAAAATTTTATCCCACTAAATGATGTTGACTACATGAATCATACAATATCACTATACTATATCTTAGATCAAATCCTTAGATGAATTATTAATTAAAAGATATCTTATTGTAACCTTCTTGAAAGTGTAAAGATTTTTCTGTATTTGCAATCAATCTAACATATGTTTCATAAGACTTAAACTCAATTTCATGAATTCATACAGTGATAGTGATTTTTTCTTTATTTGGGATTTGCACTTAATTTCCACATAAATAAATTCGACACGTTTAATAGAAGACACTGGACACGTGTCATGAAATGGCGAGGAATGCTGTATTGGCGGCTCTAAGACACTCATAAGTCTCAATCCATTGGTACACGTGTGCTTCTCACAGGCCGTAAGCCTGTTTTGCCACTCACAATAGTGTCTAGATTTCGACCGTTGGCGGATCCTCCTCTGTTCATATTTACGCGGCAAGGGGGAAAAGATTCAATTTTAGTTTGATTTCTGGGATAACATGACATTCTAGAAGTATGTAAGTATTTCTCATTAGTAAATATCAAAATCATCAAGCAACATTGGCCATTAAATCTAAATAAAGAAAAATAATTAGAGAATATTTCTTGTCTCTAAAATAATTATAGAGGAGCAATCAGTTCTCTAAAGTTTAATAATATGGAATGATTGTGAAGCAGAATGGGGAAGGGGAAGTGAAGAGAGAGAGAGAGAGAGAGAGAGAGAATGGAGAAGAGGAAGAAAGAAAAGATTAAGGGAATGAGAGATAGAAAGAGATTCACATAGACAAAAGGATAATATTATTTTTTTCAAATCAATAATCGAATACAATGAGATATGTGAAAGTTATTTAATTATTTATAGCCTCACATAAACTCAAAAAATAATGATAAGAAAATCAATTACAATAATGATGAAAATGCAAAATCAAAATCAAAATAAATAATTATAATGATAATTAAAAAAAATGATCATAAATGATAAGAATGATTCAATATTAAGTGTGATAGGCTTCAAATCAACGGCATTAAGTGTGATAGTCTTCTTAAGCCTTTTATAATTCCCATCATTTTCCTCGGCAAGAATAACTCACATTCGAAGAGGTAGAAAGTTCAATCTGGTGAAACTCGTTTTCAGCAGTCCCACAGGATCCCTTCCAACAAACGAGGTAGTGACGATCAGCACCTCCAGAGTGAGAATAGTTTGAACATCCATGATAGCATCAATCGATTCCTTACCTTGTGCGACAGTTGGCAATGGTGGAAAGGGAGCATCTCGTTCATGGGAACTTGCAAAATCATTATTAAACAAAGAGGAGGCTGAAAAGTATCTCAGTAAGAAAAAAGATTCTTTATATTAAAGACTGGGCTAGTGGACATGTCATGAGGTAATTTGAGCAAGTAGACATTAGGACCAAGTTCCTTCTAGATGCTAAAGGGGCCTGAGGCACATGCATGCAACTTTTTGAGGGAATTTTCCAGGCAATACTTAGGGTGAATATTGAGCCATCACACAATTACCTTCACTGAGATTGTGAAACCCGTTGATAAGCATAATTAGTTATTTGTATTGATTATTGATAAGATTCAAAAGTATGGATTGTCAAGGTAAAGGGACTAAGTCAATGGGTTGCTTTGGGTTAAAGCTTTGGATGACTTCAAATGGGTTCTTTCCAGTGAATTGATTGGTGGAACTATTGTAAGTGAATTTAGCTATTGGTAAGGTAAGATCCCAATTATCCAGTTTGTCCCCAGCTAAGCTACGAAGTAGATTTCTAAGACTACAGTCGATAACCTCTGTCTGACCATGGGTTTGAAGGTGGAAAGCAAAGGAGAATTTCAACTGGGTACTAAAAAGTTTTCAGAATATCTTCCAAAAATAGTTAACAAACTTGACATCTCGGTTAGACAAAATAGACATGGGTAATCGTTGCAAGTGCACAAACCCTATAACTAACTACAATCAATTACACCAATGATGAAAATGCAAAATCAAAATCAAAATAAATGACTATAAATGATAAGAATGCTTTAGCATTAAGTGTGATAGGCTTCAAATCAACATTATGTTGATAATTTTCAAATCTTTGTGGGATCTTTTTAAGCCTTTTTATGATTCCCATCAGATTGATTCTCCCATTGTCCCTTAGAAAATATTTCATGAACAAAAACACATACCTTCACCCTTTTATTTTATAGCAAAAAATATTCAACATACAAGTTTTATTTTGCTCACCAGAGTGAAGAAAAATTAGAATTAAGTTAAGCCTTTTCTTAATCATACTAACAATACCAAGAAAACATACACATGATTGTATCTTCTCTAATACGTTTAAATTTATATCAAATTTCAGTTTAGGTATTTAAGTTTAAAATATATTTTTAACATCTTAATTATAATACACTGGTCTCATTTAAGGAAAAACAAACTCAATAAATTTAAATGAGAACTCTACAATTAAATGCTCACAAAGCATATTTAGATTTTAATCCTTTAATATAAACATTCTTATATTTTAAAATTTAAAAATGACAATTTTTAGTTTTTATTTTTTCATCATTTTTATTTTAATTTTGAAATATAAAAATATTATGTTAAATAATTAAAATTTAATTATATTTTTTATTTATATTTAATGGTGAAGCCAATATTTAAATTAGCAGAGTTATCATTTTCCATTAAATGAAATTGACAAAGCTAAAATTAAGAAATTAAAATCACACTTTATACATCTAAGAGAATAAATTGCAAATTTGATATAAGCTTAAAGGCTTAATTTTATATTTTAAAATTTATTATTGATTTTATTTTTTTTATATAATTCAGTGGTACGCATCGGCTTAATGCATTTAAAATTTTTACTATTGTTTAAAATCCAACCTATTTCTTTGCAAAAAAAAAAAATCCAAACTATTTCATTGAAGACGGATATTACTGTTAGCTAATGAGGACTGAGTCACAATTCCTTAACAAAAATTACAATTCAATTCAAAGAGTCAAACGTGTTTGTTTTGTTTCCTTCATTAGCCATATTGAAGTAAGTAACATAAAGAAAAAACAAATGGCAAAAAAGAAACAAAACCAAGATGTGATGGCATGTACGTCTTTGTCCTTAAGGGTTAAGGCAATAAATAATTATGGTATTTTCGTCAAAATAACTTCAATAATCAACCATTGATAATTAATTAATGTCTAAGCTTTCGATGATATTATTGTTTTACCTTTTCCTATCCTCTGAACCATTACCGTCTCATATACTACGTGTGCCATTGCAATGGGACAAAACACCTCATGTTCCCCACGGAATATTTTGATCATTATGAAGCTGAATTCTCCTATTGAGAATGATTTTTTTTAAAAAAAATTAATGCTTTGAATTTGATTTGAATGATTTATTTATTTATTTTACTTAATATAAGTAACCTCAGATTTGGAGATAAACATTTCATCGTATTATCGAACAATAAATGTTGATAGTTATTGATTCACAACATTACAAAAGATTATCTTTCTCATGATCTAACTCTCATTGGTAATATAAACAATTTAAATTTCAAATTTTCTTAAGGGAGGGAAAATTTAAAACACTTTTTCTTTTTTATGATTCTTTTTGAACTGAGATATTATAAGAATGCAAATAAATTTTCAATTAAAAGCTCTAAATTTTGATTAAGAAAAAAATTAATAATTATATTTTAACTAGAGTTTGTTTTTCTAGCTAAAGTAAATTGTAGACGAGATTAAGTTTTAAGAACTTAATAGGGTCATAACATTTTCTAAATTCAAAGAGTGTTTACAAAAGTATTTACTTATCACTTATCATAAAAAACCTTACATCAACAATAAGATTTGAATTCACAACCTCGTGAGTTGTAAACCAATTTATCATTAACTATATAAGTTTATATCAGAATATTTAACATTTGATCTAAACCATTTAGATTTTCATATTTAACTTATAACTTATCCAAATTTTTAATTAAGTTTTTTATAGTTTACTTTATTTGAACCGAATCATTTTTGTTTAATCTAACAATTTTAATTTATAGACTTCAAAATTTTTTATGGAAGATCATTCTTTTTTTAATTTTTTTTTATTTTTCATTTGGTATATATTCATTTTTCTTCCCACTATGGTAGAAGCTAAAATCAGCTCTAATGATGTTAACAGTGAGGGAAAGTACAGATACTTGCTGCAAGATAGTTTTTACCAGATTTTAATTATGAAAATTCAATGGTTTAAATAATGATGAGTAGCCACAACAAGAGATCAAACTAAAACATTTGCCATTAATTTTTGCAGGAAAAATAATGTCCCACGTCTGAGCGTCAACCACAAGAGTCCCTCTCCATTGATGACACTTGCCAAACCTTTAGCAGCCAGCCATCCCTCTTATGTTAACTTTTT